>MJUU01029100.1:0-22060 GCA_002080025.1 Modiolus philippinarum
GCAGTGCCTACGGTAGTATCTTGTCTTATACCCCCGACGCACAAACGGGCAGTAAATGTTGGTGTACACTTATCCTTGAATTTTATCCACTGCTGAAACCCATTCCCGGGTGAGTGTAAGATCTTCCCGTTTATAACAAATGGTTTATTAGTGTTGTCTGCCGCAGGCACTGGCAAAGCCACTGGAAGCCCGATCGGTATCGGAGTTACTCGAGGAGCAATAGGGTACCTAGACATACTGAATAGACCGCCAAGAGTAACTAAAAGTGTATTGTGTTGTGTTAACCGGAGGACTTAGATATACATGTTGGTATTGTTTCTCCGGGGTTAGACTAAATTTTCTTACCCGATAACCTGTTTTTCCTCTTATACTAATCCTCACATATTTAGCAATATAACCCAGGTGTAATTTGACTTCTTGAGGCCCATTAGAAAGACCAACGGAATACTCTTTTTTTCATTGTATTGCTGCAGCCTGACGAAGATCACTTCCAAAATCATTCCAAGTATGACACTCTATGAAACACGCTTTACCATTTAGTCCAATGTCGATATTGGCGATTATCTTTTTTTGATATAGACCTATAACATCACGCTCGCTAATTATTCTGTATTCAGTAGTTTCGTCGTTAGTATAATCCTGGCTATTACCGGCAAATCCTTCGTCTGAGAAATCTAGTTCAGAACCGTAATCACGGATAGAATATTGAATATCTAACGCATAACTCTGTAGGAACAAGTGAACAAGTAGCGCTATTTCTTATTTTCTCGATATGAAAAAGTGTTATCTCCTCCTTATTACCTTTTCTTGCTCTTGTGAAAGATATTTCCTTTGATGCGCCTAATTGATCTATTTTCAACATGATCTTAATTTCGTTAGTAAATACGGACTCTTCTGACCTCTCAAATATTAGATGCGCACCAAACAAATAAAGACTGCTGCCGGTACTGCCGCCGGCACCGCCGTCCGTCGGGTTTAGGGTTAGTTTCCAGTTCCCGAGATCCTCCTCTATATCATCGTTGATATAGGAATCGTCCGTTAACCACTTGACTTTTTCATTCTTAGACAAAATATATTATCCGGGTTTCACCCTTGCAAGAAATGATGCAGCTTTCTTTTTCTCGTACTTCTTTTCTCCTGTTTTATTGAAAAATCTCCTTAATTCTCTCTTATTATCCTGAATTTTAGTATCTATTTCACTTTTTGTATAACCCTCATAATCGGCTAGCTTGGCGTCTACCTCAGTCTTAGTATAAACAGGGTCTAGCTTGGCGTCTACCTCAGTCTTAGTATAAACAGGGTCTAGCTTGGCGTCTACCTCAGTCTTAGTATAAACAGGGCCTAGTTTGGCGTCTACCTCAGTCTTAGTATAAACAGTACTTATTTTGTTCTCAAGTTGTGATAGGTGAATTGGTCTTAGAAACTGTCTGTGCAAGTCTTTTCTTAGTTCTCGTTCACTTGCAGCAACAAAAGCCTTACTAGCAAACTCCGCTCTAAAGTTCCGTTTCTGTGTGTCTATTTTCTGCTGCAGCGACTTCTTGTTTACCGCACAGGTTGGGTCATCTAAGTCGGTCTCGAGTCCCCTAATATACTTTTTATTCATGTCCAGGTCTTTACGCGCTACCGCAGGAAAGAAAGTATCGCTTATTTGCTTTATTGTTGCTACGTGGTTGTTGCCGGAACCGGGTGAAAGACCTGTGATTTTATACCCACCCATGTCTAAGGTTTGTCCTTTACGGAAATATTTGTCTAACTGAGCCTTGCTCGCATACTTACTTAACACTACATCAAAATTAGTCTTCGTTGATGCACCTCCTGACACCGTCTTAGATATTTCATTAAATATACCCATATTTACTTTTTATATTAGGAAGATAAAAATGTTAAACGAACTAAAGGATTTAGCTCAAAAGAAGTCAAAAGCAGAGAAAGTGGTACAGGAGTACAACAAAAAGAAGGAAGAAGAAAAAATAAGAAAAAGTGTACAGTTTGATAAACTCGAGGAATTCTTTGAACCAGTGACTAAAGCAGTAGCTGCAATACCTACGACAACACCTACGGCAGAGCCTGCCGCAGTTGGTCAACTAATTGATGTGGATCAACCTGTTAAAAATGTGGTTCCTAATATTATGATACTCTAGTACCACCTGCAATGCCGCAGGCACTACAAGGCCCATCGGGGTTGCAGGTATCCGAAATAACAACAATACCAGGTGGCCTGTCTCTCGATGTTTGACTCCGAGAAACAACTACAAGGGAAAGACCTAACTATCGAAGAAAAAATCAATAAGACAGTAACACCGACCGCAGGAACAAAACCAAGTGCCTACGGCAGTGCCTTCGGCAGTGTACCTTCGACATAACCAGGTGCATTGATTAAAGAAATAAAAAAGTACAACAACGACAGCGCCGCATCAAAAATTGGTCAACTGTTAAGTAAGGGTATAAAAGCAAGAATTAATCGCCTATTGTAGATAAAAATAATACTATAAAAAATGGGAAGAAGAAAACTATATGTGACAGATGCTGAAAAAAAACAAGCCCACAATGAACATCAAAAGAAATATTATGCTACACACAAATTTTACTGTGATGTGTGTAATAAACACCTTTGTATTTCTGCCAAAAAATATCATATTAACTCTGCGGCTTTACCCACAAAAACTAAAACTTAATAAAAGCAAACACTGATTCTAAACACTGCCCATTTCTCGATTTAACTATCATCGTTGACTCTGGAAAAATTAAAACTAAACTTTATGATAAAAGGGATTATTTTGATTTCACTATTACTAATTTCCCTATTCTGTATGGCGATGTTCCTGTACTCCATCTCACGGGGTTTATATATCTCAACTGGTGCGATTCGCGCACGTTTGTTCTACTCTTGCCGACTTTAATGAATGTAACCTTACTATCACATCCAAAAATTTTTACAACAAGGTTACAGATTTCACAGAATGATAAACACATTAATTTAAGAAGATTTATAGAAGATATGAACATTTGATATCTAAATATAATGCGACTCGCAACAGCTTATTACTGATGGCATTTCTCACCCTCGTTTTTGTTAAAAAATGTCAAAAAAGTGAATATAAAAAATCCAGAAAAACTGGGACGTAACTTACATTCTTGACGTAATAGGGGATATTGGCCAGATATTCTTCATGATTCCGTTAAATTGGCTTTGGGATCTAATGACCTGAGGATTTTACAGTTATACTGGCCTGTCACTGTTAATGCCGATGTCTTCTGAAATCCATGATGATTCTTTACCAAACCCTTCGGGAAGTTTTGAATTTGATTACTATCCCGTAGTGCGACAATGTTTTTACGAGCCGACTAAACTCCTTGAGCTAGCCAACAGTTCAGCGGTGAGCACTCCTTGACTATTTCTAAGTTGAGTTTGTCTTATTCTTTCCTTTTCAAGATTGTGGTATTGGAGTTAGTGGTCTATCTGTTTTGGGTTTTATTTGTATGTTAGGGAAACGGAAAAACAATAAAATGACAATAAGACAAACAAAGACAACGATGGGAACTCGGGATAGCCAGACTTGTTACCGGCACTAGCAAAAGACAGCGGTAGGGTTAAACCGGTTTATGGGTACCCAAACCTCCCCTTTATCTGTCCCGTTTTCATTTAGTATAATAAACATACGAATAAAACCCAATACAGGTAGACTACTAACTCTATGACCACAATCGAGAAAAGAAAAAAAAAGACAATATTACTATGTGTATTTTATGTAATTCTCATTTGACATGAGTATTTTAATGTTCATTGCAGGTTCAATATGGCAACAGCTAACCCTCCATGTGGTCCATGTGCATAAAATGACATCAATAAAGCTGCACACAAATGGTGTACCAATTGTCAAGAAGGGTTTTGTAAAGAGTGCGTTAAGATGCATCAGAGTACAAGGAGTTTAAGGGACCATAAACTGATAGGAGTCGACGACTACTTAAAACTCTCCAGTATTAAAATTCAACCAACATGTGAAGTGCACGGCAAGATGCTCGATTCGTACTGTAAATTACACGATGTACCTCTTTGTTTATCTTGTGCCCTATCTCAGCATAAATTTTGTGGGGACATTATTCCTCTGGAGGATGCAGCGAAAAATGCTAAATCATCGACCGCTTTAATCGATTTACAAGAAACCATTGCAGTCGGTCTACAAAATATCCAAACCATAATTCAAAATATAAAGCCGGAACATCTGGATCAAGAAGAGAAGAAAATTGAAGAAGAAATTAAAGAGGTTCGAGCTAAAATTAACCATCGTTTAGATGAAATTGAACAAAATTCGATTTCTGAGTTGAAAGCAAAATTAGCGAAGCATAGATCAAAACAAAGAGAAATATTGAATCAAATGAAAGAATCAGAAAAATCAATAAAACGTTTAAAAAAGCAGACAACAGAGATGAAACATCTGGCATCCGATTCACACATCTTCATTGGAACCCGTAGGATAAACAAGGAAGTACACGAATGCTTAAAATCAACATTGAAACAAAATGTCATTGAAATGTACAATGTAAATGCAGAGATTGGTCAGATTCTCAAATCTCTTCTGACTGATGTTAAAACATTTGGAAATATTCACGTTGAAGTGACAAAGACAAATGTACCATTGTCACAACCAAAGATTGTTCAGGCACAAATACATGTACATCCTGTTGCGAAAAGTGTAAGTGAAATCCAAGTCAATCTGAAACAAACATTTAAAATAAAAAAAGAACCCGAAGACATGGATGTTACAGGATGTGCAATCTTACCTAACCGTGACGTGTTAATTGCAGACTATGGTTGTAAGAAACAATTAATGCTGTACAATCAGAGTGGAACACGTGTCCGTGACATACCGGTCTCTAGTAAACCGTTTGATGTAACAGTGATAGATTCAGACCGTGTAGCAGTATCCTATGGTGAATCACATTACATTGAGATTTTTAACAAACAGAGTACAACAGTAGAAAAGAAAGTAGATTTAAACAACAACACCTGGGGATTGTCTTATCAAGGGGGAAACTTTATGTTGTTGTTTACTGCCGTGGTATAGTTGTCTTTGACATGTCAGGGAAAATAGTGAATACCATAAACATCAACGTTAGTACCGTGTGGTATGTGACAACTACAACAGACAGGATTTACTACTCTGATGACTGGGCAAATACAGTAACATGCTGTGATATGTCTGGTAAACAAATCTGGAAATTCTCTGATGATTCTGTAAAAGGTCCACGTGGTCTAACTGTAGACAACAATCAGAACGTATTTCTTGTAGGATATTATTCTCACAATGTAACCATTATATCACGTGACGGTCAAACAAGTAAAACATTAATTACTGAATCTGATCGTCTGTTCGGTCCAGGAGCTATTGACCTGAATAAGCACACCGGAGAACTCTTGGTTTGTAATGGATTCGACACAAAAGTGTTTCTATTTAAAGTTGTGTAGTTGAAATGTACAAAACTACTGTTAGCAAAATAACTGTTGGATTTCCAAGCGTTGATTTTAAACATAAATTGAAACCAAAAATTGTTCAATATTTAAATATTATTCATAAAACTACAACTGAGAAATTCTTTTCAACTGAGACATACTTCTATCACGATAATTAAAAAGTTGTTGTAGTAATTGTCATTACAACTTATACTTTAGAACCCCTGATTTGATTAAGGAATAAAAAAGTTGATCTTTAAAAGTGATTTTAGCATTTTTTGCGATGATATAAAATTGAATCAATGACACTAAGTAGTGATGTTTGATCTGTTTAATAGTGCACACATTTGTTTTATTACAGTTAATTTTTCACTGGGACATCATTGTTGCTATTTTTTTCTTCAAATTTGAGTTTTACACAAGGTATCCTTATAACAAAGAAAATTCTTTTACATTTTGCTTTTTCACTTAAAAAATGTTGCCATCCTCAAAAAGTCGAATCTAATTGTTTAATTACTTAGAATATTGGATTTTCTATTTTCTAATTTCTAGCAAATTTAAACACTTCCCGACAGATTGGGTATCAAAATAATAATCAACATGTTTGGAAATTTGATCTCAGTTGGCGATTGGTCAATCATGTAATTGTCTCGTGTCAGTTTCTAGAGATAGTGCAACAGAATGTTGATGAATACCTGCATCATTGTCTAGCAGAATGGTTTTGCATTTGTATGACTAAAATAACTCAATTTATTGATCAAAAATGTTATGCTCAACACCCCTTTCAATGAATGGCGCAATGAAACATATAGCAACGATGATAGCAATAAAATGACGGCACACTTGAGAATGGAAACTACGGAGATCGCTTTACTTCAAATCATTTGGGTAGAAATTAGAGAAACAATCTCTAACATTGTTTTTAGGTTTATTACGAGAATGTCTCGCATCTCGATAGTTAAATTTTCACATTTTCAAGTTCTCGGGTAAACTTCAAACTTCTTAATATTTCATATCTTGTGTTTAGTTTTTTTATACGACTGCAAAAAATTTGAGGTCGTATAATGGAATGGCGCTGTCGTTGTCGTCGTCGTCGTGTCCGCGTCCTCGTCAGTAGACACTTGTTTTTGGTCAATAACTTAAGTTCCAGTTGACCAATCCTTATGAAATTTGACCACAGTGTTCCTTGGCACAAAAGGAAGGCTTGGGTGGGTTTTGGACATTTTTTACCCCTCCCTTTTTTAAAAAAGGGGCCAAAAAGGGCAAAATTGGATGTTTTCACATATTTGGGTGTAGAATATTTATTATTTATTTGATTTTGATGGAGTTTCTTTCAGTGTGTTCCTAATTAAATTTCCTATCAGTTGTATGCAACAGAATTTCTATGGCATGTACTGTTTAGGAAATAAATGGGGCCCGAAAGGGGCAATTTTCAAAAATTTTATTTTATTTATTTTTAGTCCGATTTTGATGCAGTTTTTTGCAATGGATTCCTTTTTAAAATAACATAGAGGTGCACCATCAGATTTTTGACCATTTGTTTCATTTCTGGGCTATGAGGGTCCAGATGGGGACAAAACTGCAAGTTTGCAGATTACCTAAAATTTTTATTTTTCATCAAATTTCGATGGGTTTTTTTCTTTGGATTCCTCTTGATATAAGCTTTCAGTAATATGTCAATGGATTTTGCATAGTTCATACCGTTTCCAAGCTACAAGGGGTCAAAGGAGCCAAAACTGAAATTTTTCGAAATAGGTGAAATTTTTATTATTCATCGGATTTCAATGGAATTTTCTTCTTTGGATTCCTTTTGATGTAAGCTTTCTATATATTGTTGACATACCTCTTACCATTTCTGATATATATTAGGAATTATAAGAGCTAATTTTTATTTTCCTTAGTTTGTGTGCAGCAAATTATTGGGTCAACTTCTTTATTGTATCCATTTAATTACTGTATCAAGCTCTTTACTGTGTCCTCATTCATTTTGAATTACACTTGTTCAAATTTCAGTGTTCGACATGCTTCGGTCGTATCATGCTGCGCTCGGCGTAGCCCTTTATTGTTACCTGATGTAAGTAGGGATTACTATCAGTTGTCTTGCGTCGTCGTCGTCGTCCTGTGCCGTCAACCCACAATCCCAAAAAATGTAAGTCCGCTTCAAACCAGACTTTCAAGATATGTTGTGCAAATGATAAGCTATGCACATGATGCTCGAAAATTTGATTTTTGATTGTTACCGAGTCAAAATAGCACATTTGCTAATTTGGTTGACAATGGTGAATGAAAAAATATGGAGTAAATGTACATGAGACAAAGTCTCTACTAATACACGGTAAAACAAGCAAAGGAACAACGCTTTTATTGTTGTTCTTCATCTTAAAATTACCATAAGACCTTCAGCAATGAGCTTTGCTCATACCTTATAGTAAGTTCAAGCCAGCCCCCAACACAAGTTTAAGCGGAATTCTTTGTAAATTATCGAACAACGCTACATCCATGTCTTTTCTTGTCATGAATGCGGGATTGTCAAAAAACATTAATAAAACTGGCAAAGTGCTATTACAATCACTGTCATCCGTTGCCCGACAAATGCAGTAGTGCCTTAAGCTAGCGGACGATTACAACATTTACACAAGCACAGGGCACTCGATACGTCGATTGTCAGAAAACTTAATATTATAAAAAAAATCGAAATTTGGGCACTTTAAACAGATGGTCAAAATTACATTTCGAAAAAAAATAATAAATGCAAAAATTTGAGTGTATGTTAGTATATCGATATGAGAAATTCTCTCACAATCAAGTACATCATAACTGAAATATATACATCTCTCGCACGGGGAATCTTTTTACGGACTCCACATTGCAGGAGAGACAAACTCCAGTCGTAAATGGTGAATGAAAAGATATGGGGCAAATGCACATCAGACAAAGTCTCTACAAATACACGGTAAAACAAGCAAAGGAACAATGCTTTTATTGTTGTTCTTCATCTTGAAATCAATATAATGCCTTCAACAGTGAGCTTTGCTTATTCCTCATAGTAAGTTCAGGACGGCCCCAAGCACCGGTTTGAGCGAAATTCTTTGCTAATTGTCGTACAACGATACATTCAGTCTGCTTCTTCTAGAAAGTGTAAGCCATTCGCCAACCAAACTTGCAGGATATGTTGTACACCTGATTGACTTGAACTCCTGATACTTTTGAAATTTTGATGTCACAGATTTAAGATGTCTACTGATTTGTTTAGTAACTTTTTATCCCTTCGAATCTATAAGTCATATTCGAATTTTACTTTCAATTGGATATGTTCAATACAATTAGTATTGATAGGCTTCCATCATGCCGTTTTATACTCGAAGTACAGATATTGATAGTTTTATAGTACCAAAATCCGCCGCTGAATTGTTACCGACGTTAAAGCGTGAAATCATTTTGAATTTTAAATACATTCTAAATGCGACTAAGAACCAAAATAAAAGTGTTGTTCCGTTGCTTGGCCTATGTCTTCATTTTTCTTTTCTGTGCCGTACTCATGTTCTGTCTCTGTTTTTTGTTTTTCCTATGCTGCCATTATCCTTGGATTATTCGCTTTAAACTGATGGTTCGGTTTTCACTTACTTTGTAGACATTGTTATGTTACTCCAAACCCTTTCATTGTTTAAACTTTTCCAGACACAGCGATTAAAAAGAACTGCTGGTCTAAGTTTAAGGGTCCATAAGAGTAATTCCTTATGAAAAAGAGAAGAAATAGGGGTATGTGTCAAGAATACAACATCCCATATCCAGGCTAAAACGACCAAAAACAAGTAATTTTGGGGTCACCGTACGGTCTTCAACACAGTGAGGAACCTCACACCATATAGCAAGCCCTAAATGGCCCCAAAAAGTAAAAAAGTTAATGAATCAATGGAAACAAACCACATCCAATAACCCAAATACCAACAAACTAAAATTTTATAAAAAGACAAGGACAAGCCAATGACCAACATATTTTAGGACAACCAACCAACTTAGGACACCATGAAGCTCACCTCGCTATAGCAAGGGTGAATTTTGCCATCAATTAGCGTCCGTCGTCCGTGTGTCGTTAACTTTTTTTCAATAATCTTCTCCTCTAAAACTACTAGGCCATTATAAAGCAAATATGGTCTGGATCGTCAGTAGGGTCTGTAGTTTAAAAATTGTGTTCGGTTATTCCAAGGACCATACAACATGGCTGCTGTACTAGCAACAGAAGATACTGGTAATTGATTTATTTGGCAATCACTCAAAAACCCTTGCAGATATAAAAATTCAATAAGGGTAAAAATGGTCATCATTACAAGAGCTACCTACCGTGCAATTTTGAAAAAAAAAATGATGAACTATTTTACAGTAATTTCGCTTTTTCCGTTTAATTTTCAAATTTTGATATTCTTAATTATTTAATAATGAAGAGTTAGAATTCCAAATGTTTAGCATGTCAAGATCTACCCACTTGACAATTTTTAGGACAATTTAGACACCTATAAAGGATCGGGTTATTGCCCTTTATTGGTAATTTATTTTATTCAGCAAGTTAAAGACTACATATTCAAGTTGTCCAGCCTATCCAATGTGGCTACCAGCGTTAAACCTAGTTTGAGATTGGACCTTATGGGCAAACATGTTCAAAGATCCTATTCTCTGAAACTACTCGGCAAATAAGACACAAACATGGTCACAAAAGTCCTTAGTTGTCTCTTTTGAAAAATGTGTCCGGCAAGTCAGCATTACATCCAAGATGGCGGTGAGCAAAGACGATAGTTTAACATATTGACCCTTGGGAAATGCATTCAAAGATCTTGTTGTCTCAAGCAACTGAGCCAATTTGAGCCAAACTTGAGCACAATAGTTCTTGAGTAATCACATTCAAATTCGGATTTTAATGTTCGTACCTCATCCAAAATGGTCGACAGCAGTTAATATAATTCAACATGGGGACCGTATGGGGAATGCATTCAAAGATCTCTTCTTAGGTACTATTTAGCATGTTAGAACCGAACTTGGTTACCATAATACCTTTGGGTGGTAGTCTTAAAAGTTTGTGATATTTACGTTCCGACCTCATCCAAGATGGCCGTCGGTGGGAACATGGTTTAACAAAGGGACTCTGTTGGAAATACATTCGAGGAAACTGCATTTAGAAAACTTGAACAAAATTTGGTCACAATAGCCCTTGGGTTGTCCACTTCAATAATTATGAGTTTAATGTTCATTAGTCATACTTAATGGCAAAAGTCAAATATCTTCTCTTCTGTATAAGGCCATGGTCCAGGTGAGCGATACAGGCTCTTGAGAGCCTCTTGTTTGTATTTTGCTTGGTAAAGAGTGAATTGGCAGCTAACTAGACACATAAGGCTACTCTACAAGGGAACTGTTATTTAAAAGGGTGTTCAAATGACAAAATGACATATAGAATTTGAAAACAGATTTATGTTGTACTTGCTAATATGAAAACATCATCAGGCGTAATTTAATGGATTAACACTATGTTATTTTCGTATTGATAAACAAAATATTGTTGTGTAGTGGCTGAATGAGGAAGAAATCTAGTTGAATAAGCGGGCGGGCAAGGAAGAGTAATGACAAAAAGGCCATTGTCTTCTAAAGTTCTAGTATATAATGATGAATTGATCACCCCAACTAAAAACTAATCGTACAAAAATCGATATAAGAATCTTGATACTTATCAATACATGGAATGGTTTGGTATCAAATTAAAAACAAAAACGGAATGGAATACAGAAAACATCCACCATGAATAAAGATTACAACCACAGACCACCATTAACAAAAAAAGAATACACAAGATAAAGCCAAATAAAAAGACAATGAAACAGCGATAGGAACCCGGAACAACAGGACTTGTTACCTTTACTAGCCAAAACCCTGTGATAAGATTAAATCAATTGGTATCAACTTTAAGACTTTAAGATTATGAGACTAAATGCTCTAACGTGAAAAGAAAATAAACAATTAGGATATGGAATAATACATATGAGACAAAGTCACAACAAATACATGGTAGAATGAGAAAGACAGGAAAAAAAGGAGACAAAACATAATTTTGAAAGACTTGTCAAGGAGTGCTTGTTCAGCTATTGCATTACAGAATAAAAATCAAACCTAAAACTTTACAAAAGGCTTGGTAAATAATTTTCTGATTTTCCATTAGACATCGGCAAAATATACTTGTTAAATCTGCAGAATCGAATTGTAAACAATTTAAAATATTAAACATGCTTATAATTTATGTAAAAAACGACTGTGATAGAATACTGACGGGACAAGGGTAGTGATGATAACAAACATCAAAGTCAATAGACATTTCAAAAACGGGAACACAGTGACACAAAAGCAAAACAAGGACATCAGACAGCCACAAGGGACGGAAATAAAAAGACGATTTTCAGAACTTAGGCACACATTAAGAACCCCATGAAAACTGAAAGTGTCAACAGGTTCTCCGAAAGGTTTAGCAAGTCTTACTCCACTAGCGGCTCCCATCACACTATCATAGAGTGTAATGTTATTTAGAATGATCTGTTGGTATCTGATTAGATAATATGATTCTCAAACCCTTTGACAAAACCAATTAAAGTCATTGGTACGTGTTACTTCTCTAACCCTCAAACAGTACCAAGGTTAAAATCTTAAAAGGCTTATGGATAATCGCTTAGTAACCTTATTTTTCCCGAATGCTGAAGTACAACCAATTGAAAGATGTTTGTGTGGTTAGATGTCCTTCCATGTGCAGTTACTGAAATATTGATTCAGTCCTAGAATTGAAAATGAGACAAGCAAGTCGAAAGTCAAAAATACTTATTTTTATTTTTTTCGATGCTGTTAACCAGTCCAAGAAGCACTTGTTTGCAAAGGTTGATGACCCTAGCTGTATCGACAGATATCAAAGGTGTCTTCCACCTATTCCCACTTTTTAAAATTCACTATTCCTTCTATTCCCACATACAAATTCCTTCGGCTGTGTGCTTGAATGCCAACATTTTATAAAATCAAAGAATTCTGTATGTACTCATTAGTGAGGATTATGGGGCCCAAACAGGGTAATTAATGTAGTCTTAATTACCTGGGAAAAATTGTGCTATCTAATTAATTTTCATTTCCAAAAAAATCTTAGTATAATGTATTATTAATTGTTTTTGCAAATAAAAAAGCACACAAAATATTTTGTATCTAAATAACTTATTCCATGCATTTTATATATTCAATGTTCAAAAAATAACAGTTTATGATTCTGGAATATACAGAATATACATTGAATCTTTATAATTAAGCTTAGCACATTTTATTAGAAGCTTACAGCAATAGTTTTATTCACAAATAGTTATTCTGTGCTTTATAAAACCTGGTACCTAATCATAAATAATAAATTTTTGTGCCAAACCCTCCTTGCAAAATGGGGGCAATCATTGAACATTGTTAAATATTGTATCCTATCGAAAGAACCATCTTCGTGAGTCAAGGGTAACCCTTGGCTCGCGAAGATGCGAAAGAACATACAAAGATCTTTTACTCTGAAACAACTGGGAAAATAAAATGTTTCTGAAATGGTTCCCTTGAAAACAGATGTCTTCCAAGTCTGCACTACATTCAAACATGAAATCATTTGGCCTGAAATTGAAACAAAACAGACAAAACTTTGGAACAAAAGCTCTCTTTAAAATTATGTCCTGCAGATCCATCTCTTATCTAAGATGACAGGCAGTGTTAAAAAATATGTTGGACCAAAAAGAATAAAGGTTACTTTACATAGTTTGAGAATGAGACTCTTTAAACTTTAAAAGTTTATTTGACTATATGTATCAGCCATTGTCAATGTGAGGGATACAGGTTATTGAAAGCCTATAGCTATTGTTTCATATTTTCTGTTACAACTGTAGTAATTATTTTTCTTTTTTTTTAATTGAACACTTTTACCCAAAAAACTGTGTATATTTATATATAATCTCACATTTTCCCTCACAAATTTTCACGACAAAATTTACAAAATTAATGGAAAAATATTATATTTTTTCATTTTTGTTATATTTTACCCTAAAATTTACATTATTATTTAAAATATTCATTCATTTTGTCAAACTATGTTTAACTAATTTGTTAAATAAAGTTTATATCTGATCATGCTAATCAGGACATAAAATCAAGCTCCTTACTGTACCCCTTCATAATTACTAAAACAACAATATTTAATTATGTGATTTCAAGAATGTTGGCATTCAGGGAACACACCATTCCTTCGATGTTTAATTTGTTTTTATAGTAATTAATGATAATTACATGTCAACTTTAATTTACCTGTGCGTACCTGTATTTTTTATTTATTTTCCAATTCTTAAAAGTAAATGCATAAAAATTAAAGAAAAAAGTGAATAAAATACAAGAAAAGATGAAGTTTATTTACTTTTTTAGACATTGGGATTATTGTACAGACCATAAAAATATATTAGTAATTAACTTTCATTCGTGAGAATAACTTTATTTGCAATTAACATTCATTTTGGAACAAGCAAATACAACATATAAAGTTATACGCATAAAAATAAATAGATAATACACGGTTAACTAAAAACATAAACTGCAAAATAATTTGGTTGACTCTTTGACCGGTGTGAACCCTATTTTTTTTATACAATAAAAAGGTGAATTCGGAAGACATATCTTAAAATTCAGAATGTTCATTTACAATAATTTCAAAAAATTTACGTCTGTAAGTCTCATTAATTTTACAGTATGAAAAGAAATGGGCTTCATCTTCAATATTATTACATTTTTGATACAATCTTTGTTCTCTCGGTATGTTTTGTATCGGCCTTATGATAAGTATAAAAACTCATAAAAATGAAACGATATATCTCTATTTCACTTACTTTACTATTACTACATTGTATATATATGAATTTTGAATGAAAACTCTTCATTTTCGCACGAATTTTAACTCACATTTATCAAAGCATTTCACAATTATCAAAAAAGCCAAATTCAATTCAAGGAACACATTCAGATATTATGATTCAATAACTTTCTGTATTGCCGTTATTCGTAATACGGGCAAGCTTTCAGTGTTGTATTTGGTATCTTGCAACGTACTTGAATGCAGTTTTGTCGGATTTTTACAAGTTTTGTAGATTTTTATTAAAATTTGTTATATACCCCCAAAGCCGAACTAAACTCGTACAATCGTACAAACGAAATTAAAAAATCGTAGAAACGATTTTTAAAATCGTTTTAACGATTTTTATTTCATTTTTTTCCCTCTATTTGGCACGAATAAGCTGTCGTACTATATTTAAAAGTTTATAAATGTTGCTTTTTCTTTGCATAAATATTCACTGAAAATCACACACACACACACACACACACACACACACACACACACACACACACACAAATAATTCATTTACATGTCCCATTCAACACTTAATTAAAAGTTAATTAAAAATTGTTTATACAGTATCATCCTTTGATTGGTAAGATTTCCGCCTATTCCCACTTGAAATTTTACCTTTTCTTATCTGATTTTTAACAAGTGGGAATAGGTGGAATGAACCCGAAAGGGGGTATTTCAAACCTGTACCTAATTCCACCTGAATTGCCCCCCCCCTTCCCGTGAATGAGTCTACAAACCTTTCAATACTGCGACTTGTTGTTGAAGCTGGAGTTTTGATACTGTTGATACATTGTATCTTTGGTTGCACAATCGAATGACATGTATTTTGCGAGGTAATACAGAAACTGAGGGGCAAATGCAGGACAATTTTATGCATGCATATAGCACGTTACATGACTGTGTATTTTGGATGTCATTCTGTAACATTGTCCGAAATGCTTTATTACTAACAAGTCCTCGAACCAGTCCTTTGGAGCAAATTTAACGACGGAGCATATAGTCTGTCAGTTACATTACTTCAACTTGGTCTGTACATCAAACTTGAAAAGTCCAAAAATTTAAGAAGTGATATCCCCTGTACAAACACTGACGTCTGCGTAAATTAAGGCATAGACAATGTTCACACTAGTAAATTTTGATCGACCTCTGGTGAGGTTCTAAAAGGGTCGATTTTGCCAATCTTAAAAAGATCGAGCCTTTTCATGTGTCAACGCCAAGACCTTTCTGCTGAAACACGTGTGTCGATGAGAGTTTTGTACAAAAAGCTTGGACACAGTCGGTTATTTTGATAAATGAACTTTTTAGTCACCAATATTGCCTGAAATATATATATCGTGAGAATATGTCTTAAAAACTTGTACATTTTGAAACAAGTTAGTCAGTACAAATCTTAAAAACTTGCACATTTTGAAACAAGTTAGTCAGTACAAAATGAACCGTCCGTCTGACTTCTATTTGTTTTTGTATTTTTATCCTATTTCTATCGGGGAAAACATGTAACCTACACCTAGATATAGGTGAGATCGATTAAGTTTTAGTGTGAAAGTACTATCTTTTTAATGTTAATGCAAACCAGTCCTTTTTAGATCGATTTAGATAAAGGTCAATTCGAATAGATGAAGGTGTAAACACGACCTTAATTTACATAATTGCTCATTATCAAAAATGTTATGATTCTCTATGTACAGAAGAAACGCTAAGTATCGAAAAAGTTGCACAGTAAATAATAAGGCAGCAAAATTTGATTTATTTGTGTGTATGTGGGGGGGGGGGGGGGGGGGGGGGACAAGGGAGGAATTCGAAAAAAAGATCAGGACAGTAGGAAGGAAAAAAATAACCAGGATGACATACGTGAAGCAAAGTTTCTGGCTTGGACTGAAAAAAAATGACAGGATTACTTCGAGTGAGAAAAAAATTGTCAGGGAAAAAAAAATGCATGCAAAAATTATCCAGGATCAGATGTTCCCTCCTTGCCCCCCCCAATAAAAAATCAAATGGTTGCTCACAAAAAAAAATAAAATATTTTGTGAGATAGCTGGATGTCGTATAAAATAGGTGCAAGGTAAAGGTCAATTCGAATAGATGAAGGTGTAAACCCTTCTCTTTCCACCCTCATTAAAGGGGAAAACTCTGAAAATTTGGGCTCTTCTCTCTTTTATTGTAGAATGTCTATTTTTATCTATGAACGACAGCTACACAAACAATCTTAATTATGTCTATTTTAAATCATGAATTAGCTTTTTATTTTGTAATATTTATTATATTTCAATCAAGATTTTTTCCTGTCATGCTGTGGAGGCAAAATGGAGGGGAAAAAACGGGACAAGTGTCCTTCCATTTTGTCTTGCCTGAATCTTGTACGAAATGTTAATTCATCAAAAAGTAGGCAACAACCATTACATTCACATTTGTTTGTCAAAGAACGGTTTGCTCCCTACTTGGAAACTTGAAATTGCAAATGCTAAACACAAAACAAAACAAAACAAAAAACAAAAAAAAAAGTAATCCTGTGCTTGAAAATTATAGCGACAGTTAAAAAGAATTCTGCGACTGCACGAGTACAACATGTGTTGAAATAAATGGGAATACTTTATTTGCAATAAATTATTTAGACGTACAGACAAGTTTGGCAATATGTTTATAAAATGTGAGACGTTTCATTCCCGATTGCATTTCTTGATGTTGTATCTTTATAAATATAATATTTATTTAATTGCAAAACATAAACCCATTAGGGTTGCAGCAATACAAGAAACATACATACAACAAACATAATTTAATACAAATTTAGCATTGAATAATATTTATACAAAGACATCATCGGTCTCCCTTCCTATGTTCTAATGACTGTTACAAAATCGTTCAATTTTTAAAAGCAATCAATTTATTTAGCAAGATTTAAATGGATCAATTTTAAATTGAGTTTCTAATATTGTTACTGTTAAACCGAAATTCCTTGTAATGTTTTTTTACATTTTATCCATTTGTTTTTACTTGTATAAAGCTATATGGTTTTATATTGATATTTTATGTATTTATTCAAATTGTTCAGTATACTTTACAGTTCTCGCCACAATATAGCTGAAATATTGCTGAAGTTGGCGTAAAACACCATTCAATAAATCAATCAATTTTATAAAAGACACTACTGTCTTAGTAGTATATCGGGGCGGTTGAGACCCATAGGCCCTATGTTAAAGGTCTGCGATTTTTCCCTTCAAATTCTGGGTCCGGAGATCGTTTCCGTTCCGGAACCGAGAAGTGTCTGCCATATTTAGTATGTTGCTGACCTTTGGTCTCTCAACACCTATGTCTTGTCTTAAGCTTTTGTCTCACTTGTGTATTGCCATTGGTCATGCCCTGTCATTGGCAAATATTGATCTCGCCCTACCTCAATTCAAGGTTCTTTTTTCAGTCTCGCCCTACCTCAATTCAAGGTTCTTTTATTAGTCTCGCCCAATCTCCATTCAAGGTTCTTTTATTAGTCTCGCCCTATCTTCATTCAAGGTTCTTTTATTAGTCTCGCCCTACCAAATTCAGGATTCTTTTATTAGTCTCGCCCTATCTCCATTCAAGATTCTTTTATTGGTCTTATCTTTGATCTCATGCTAATCCTAACCTTTCACCTTACACTTATCCTCTTTTTTATGTAATGTTGTATATCTTCAGATATACTATGATTTACCCTAACCCCTAACCTTAACTTTTATTTTGACCCTGGTCATTGTGTGCTATATGTCATGTTCTCTACGCCATATTTTAACCCTTTAATATAAACCAAGTCAATGGTGTTTGTATGCATTATGTTGTGTTCCTTAAGTCCTTATACATTCGTTTCCTGATTTTGTTGTCTTTTGTTGATGACTAACTCTAACTATCTTTTTTTTAGTTACGGCTTTTATCCAATGCTATTCTTAAACTTTCTTTTTTCAATCCTAACCCAAGTTCTTATTACAACTCTGTATTCATTCATTATTTATTTTCGAATAGTATTCTAATATTCTCGTGTTGTCCCCCTTTTACCCAACTTCTAACCCTAACCTAAGTTGCTATGACAACTTTTATTTTTATCTATTTATTTTTTTATTTATTATTTTATTATTCATTTATTTTATTTACTTACTTTTTATTATTTTAGATTATTTATTTATATTCTTAATTGATTATTTCATTTATTTTATTTATTTTTTATTTATTTAATATTTATCATTTTTAATTTATTTTATTCGTTTTAACTAACTTTATAATTATTTTTATTATATGTTTATTTATTATCATCACCTATATATATCATATTTATTTATTTTATTGATATTTTACTTATTTTTTCAAATGTTTATTTATTATTTGGTTTTTATTCTCTTTTTATTATTTCATTATTTAATTTTATTTATTATTCAATTATTATTTATTATCTTTTATTTTAATTCACTTTATTATTATTATTATTATTTATTTATTTATTATCATAACCAATATCTACTATATTTATTTACCTTATTTATATATTTTTTTAAATCTTTATTTATTATATTTTATTATTCTTTTTATTATTATCTTATCAACTTTTTTATTATAAATTCATTCTTTTTTAAATTTTATCATTTTATAATTCTTTTTTATATTACTTTATCATTATCTATTTAATTATTACTTTTATATTATCATTATTATTATTAGTATTATTATCATTATTATTATTACTAATATTTTTTATATTTATTAATTTGATTTATTATTTTTCATTATTATTGTTTATATTTATTTATTACATTTCATTATTATTTTATTTATATATATTTTATTTTATTTTATTTATAATCATTTTATAATTGTTTATTATATATTATGTATTTTTTTTATTTATTTAATTATTAGCTTTTTGTTTATTTATTAATTTTTGTTATTTTATTATTATTTATTATTTGAATTTATATTAAATTAGAATTTAGCTGTCATATTTTCAAACTATTGGAGTTCTCTTCTTTTTAAAACTAACCCTAACCCTAATGTATATAACACTAACCCTTATGTATAACCCTAACCCTTATGTATATAACCCTTCCCTAATGTATATAACCCTATCCCTAATTAATATAACAGTAACACTTATGCATACAACCATAACCCTAATGCATATAACCCTAATTCTTATGTATATAACTCTAATCCTAATTTATGAAACAGTTACCCTAACACTAATATATATAACCCTAACCCTTATGTATATAACCCTAAACCTTATGTAATAACAGTAACCCTTATGTATATAATAGTAACCCTAACCTTTCTGTATATAACCCTACCCTTATGTATGACCCTTACCCTTATGTATATAATCCTAACCCTAGCTATAACCCTAAACCTTATGTAATAACAGTAACCCTTATGTATACAATAGTAACCCTAACCTTTCTGTATATAACCCTACCCTTATGTATGACCCTTACCCTTATGTATATAATCCTAACCCTTATGTATATTACCATTACCTTTATGTATATTACTATATCCCTTATTTAATAACAGTAAGCCTAACCCTGTCTATAATCTAAATCTAACCCTAAACCTTATGTATACACTAACCCTGATGTATAACTCTTACCCTCATGTATATAACCGTAACCCTTATGTATGTAGCTGTATCTCTAACCCTAATGTATGTAACCCTAGCCCCTATGTATATAACAGTAACCCTTACCTTTATGTATAACCCTTACCCTTATCAGATCTGTTACCCTAACCACACTGATGGATATCATAATTCATTGAAAACACATGATAAAACTATGACTAACAATTAACAAAAAATATCAATGACATTGATATGAACATAAGACCATTCATGACTATAGACACATAACATATAAACATATTTAGTTATGAATGATAACAAGTAGAAGTAGAAATAAACATCAAGTGACACTATAAACACAAATAGATATTGAAACAATATGAACTACAAATACAAACAGGATAAAAGTGAAGTAATACAACATGAAATTGAACACAAACACAACAGATCATGACAACTTAACAACATAAATGTAAGCGAAACAAAGAAATAACGTCAACTATGACAATGAATTAAACAGAACATGTAAATACATGAATATTAACACGAATGTGAACACCAAATCATAAGCATAAATCTAACTAAGACTATAAAGTGATATAAAACATGTAAACATATGAACATTAACACGAATGTGAACACCAAATCAGAAGCATAACGTCAGCTATGACTATGAACAGACACAAAACATCAATGACATTGATATGAACATAACGTTATCCATAACAATGAATTTAAAATAGCAAAACACAATGATATGAACAACAAATACAAATAAAAAAGTCTATACATCAGCATGAAGGGACACAACATATGAAAATAAATTGCCACTGGAGACAAAATGAACTAAATATAAAAGTATCAATGATAAAAGATTTCTTGAATTGTAACAACATATAAAAACATACTGATGTGAACAACAAATATAAACAGAAACGTTTATATATCAACATAAAGAAACACAAACTATTAAAACCTGTGAATGTGAACACCAAATCATAAGCATAAAGTTAACTAAGACAATAAAGTGATATAGAACATATAAACATATGATCATTAGCACGAATGTTACGTAACACCAAATTAGAAGCATAACGTCAGCTATGAATATGAACTGACATTAACTATGGAAACAAATAGATGCTGACGACCAAATGAACAATAAATACAAGGATAATTGTTAAAAGATCAACATAAAGTGACACAAACAATAAAAAATCAAGATTCTTGTTAATTGTACATAAAATTACAAACTAAAACATGAAATTGAACAGAAATACAACAAAACATGACAACATAATGTGAACTTGATCATATGTTCAATATGAACACAAACACAACAAAGAAGAAACCAAAAGTGAACTTTGATATCAAAACATAATACCAAACGTTATAACATTATCATCAAGGGACATAAAAGGTGATACATAATGACATTAATGTAAACCTTAACACAGAAATATACTATGAAACGTAAAAGATGAAAAGAAATATAACAAAATATAAAAACAAATGTGAACTTGACATCACAACATAACATGACACATAAAATATGAACACAAACACAGCAAAGTATGAAACAAAATACGAACTGATTGAACATTGAAAACAGAAACATTGAAACATCAACATTAAACGACACAAAACATACAAACATATGAACATTGACACGAATATTAACACCAAATCATACACCTAACGTTAAGTATGACTATAAAGTGATATACAACATATGAACATTAACACTGATATAAACAAAAATGTAATTAAAAACATTGAAATATCAAAATCAAACGACATTCATATGAACTTTAATGATAAAACTGAAACATCCAATGAATTGACACACATTATGACAACATATAGTCATTGATGTTAATATTTACACAAAAACAAAAGACGAAACTTAAAATATCAAGATCATATGATACAAAAACATTATAGATTAACCACATTCATGAGAACTTGAATATCAAAATACAACATGCAACATGAAACATTAACATTAACTGATACAACATACGAGAACAAACTGATGTGAACACCAAAAACAAGTAGAAATGTTTAAATCTGAACATTAAACGACACAAAATATGTA
>MJUU01029101.1:3500-19901 GCA_002080025.1 Modiolus philippinarum
TTTCTGGGTTTTTAATCAGTTTCTGGCATTTTTTAACAACATTTCCGTAAAATAGAGGATGGGGAATGCCCTTAGTAATAAGCTGTTTGCGACTGCCATTATATTTAAATGTTCATATCTTCGATGAAACTTTTTAAATGTATTTAACAATTTATGAAATCTGTAACCTTGCTGAAAAAGTTTTGAAGTGATGGTAAGGTTATGTTCATTGAAGTCGTCAAGAGGAGAACAAACGCGTGCGAATCGTACCAGTTGAGAAATAAAAACTCCGTAGGATGGGGCTAGAGGAACGTCGCCGTCAAGAAACGGGAAATTAGTAATACTGAAATCAGAATCATCCTTTTTATCGTAAATTTTAGTTTTTATTTTACCAGAGTCAACGATGATGGTTAGATCCAGAAAATGGCAATTTTTAGAATCATTATTAGCGTTGTTGTGGGTAAATGATGTCGGCATAATCTAAAACCAGGGGATTGTCAATAGTAAGGATATCGTCAATATACCTGCTGTTATCATTGAAAATAGAAATAAGTTGATCACTGTTTTGTATGGTCCCATTTTGTAATTTTTTCATGAAGTCACGTTCGTAACAGAAAAGAAAAAAAAATCTGCAATGAGAGGTGCACAATTTGTATCCATGGGAATTCCAATGACCTGCTGATAAACAATGTTGCCAAAACGTACAAAAATGTTGTCAAGCAAAAGATTAAGTGCTTTTATCGTATCATCACACGTCCAGGAGGAATGATTGTTGTAAGTGATATTAGAAAAGAATCCTTGCTTTTTGTTACAACAAATAAACTGCAGTCCAGAAAATTTAAAAGATCATTTAATCAATAGTCCCAATTTAGATTTAATCAGATTATGTGGAAGCGTTGTATAAAGTGTAGAAAAATCACAACTGTCGATAGATGAAACTGGTTTTTGTATTGATTGCAATTTATCTTAAACTTCAATAGTTTTTTACACTCTAAAAGTAATTGACACCACAGTTTTTTTCACAATATTTTGTAATTAACTCCTTTATACAAGAAAGTGCACTGGTTAAATGGATGGACAAGTTAGTAGTAGAAATAAAGTGATGCTTGTACATGTTGTAGGGGTTTTTGTGAAGTAGTCTTTAAGGTTTAACACCAAGATCTTCCAACAGGAGGAATGACAAGTGAATCAGTGTACTGCTGCTGATAATTACTTTTACACTTGTGTTTCATCATTTAAATGTCAAATAAACACAACACAGACAGCAGGGTACTACATACCATTTTATGTTAAATTAAAATACACATATCATATTATTTTACAAATCAGTTTGCAAATATTTACTCGCACACATGTCCCATGTATGCAATTCCATCTGGATTTGGATACAGATCTCTAAGAAGTTTCAAAACACACTCTGGTATTATTTCTCACATATGAACAACTATCCATTCTCCACCGCTTATCCTTCTTTTCTTTGCCAAGTACTGTGGCAGAAGCCAACCATATACCTTGTTTATACACTTCCAGAATCTTCTATAAATTCCTTTTCTTTTCTTGGATTTTGATTAGATGGGGCCTTACCATTTCCAATCCATGGAGCATTTCTATTTGAATTTGCAATGCAAGGATTAACAAAGCAGTAAGGGCACTGTTAATCTTCTATCTCTATAGGATCATCAGAATCTGAATCATAGGATCTTCACTGTCAACATTGTCTCCTTTGTCATCATTGTCCTTTCTTTTTCCAGCTAAATTCTTCTCCTTTTATCTGAACAAGTATCTTCTTCTGAAAAGAAAATTTTATTCATGTTTTACATTAATGAAGAAAAGATAACAGGAAAAACTAACAATGGCTGAACATTACAATCACATGCCTTAATCCACTTGGGAACTGCACAAGAAAAACATTAAAATGACAAAAGACAACATAGACAACGATAGGAACTCGGGACAGCCGGACTTGGTAATGACACTAGCAAAAGCCAGCGGTAGGGTTAAACCGGTTTAGGGGTACCCAAACCTCCCCTTTCTCCACCCTGTTTCCCTATAGTATAATAAACATAAATTAAAATAAAACCCAATACAGGTAGACCGCTTACTCCAAGACCACAATCTTGAAAAGGAAAGAATTAGACAAAACGTAATTTAGAAAGATAAGTCAGGGAGTGCTCGCCGCTAAACTGCCGGCTAGCTCAAGGAGCCTTGTCTGCTGGTAAAACACTGTCGCTGGTAAAACGCTGTAACACATGTTACAGAGTTTTAGCGTAGTCTGCTGGTAAAACATTGTAACACGTGTTATTATATTACATGTTTATATTCATTTTTTTCATAATCTTAACATAATCTTTTAGAAAAAAAACATGCCATGTCATGTTTAACTTTTTACCTTTTTTATTGCTTATTATATTTAGTGTAATTAAAGTTAAATGTATTAATTTGTAGCCTTTAAGGAAAATTATTATGTTAATCAGAATAAAAAATGATAAAAAATTCCTCACCTATTACACATTTCAGCATGTTATTGTCAGAAAGAAATGTCATCAACTTCTTTTCTTGTTCTATATTTATTTCCAAAATTATTCTTTTGTTACTTGCTTCAGCCATCTTGATTAGGAGTTATCACAAGTATGCACAATCTACCATGATCACATGGTAGATTTTTGTTCTTAAATCTAATTGGTTGGATTTTAAATGAAAATTGGTGCGAATGAGTCATCAAAGTCACATGACTATTTGAATTTGATTGGTTCTGTAACAGTGCGCCGAAATTCAATTCATCTGACACATGAAATTCAGTTTCTATGTAAATTTTGTCAAAAATTTATGTATTAAAAGATATTACAAATGTGGTTTCAAATTTGGAGTACGTTAGTAAAAAACGTTTGTCAAATGGAGAATTCAAGTCGTACACGTAGGCTAGGAACCCAAGAAAAACAATAGATTGTAACTTTGAAAATGACTCACAGAAACTAGCATTCGAAGAGAAATTTGAAACATATAAAATACAATGAATGTGAAATCCAACGTTGAGGTTTTAGATTCCATTATAGACTTTTATTTGTGGAATAAAAATGTGGACATGAAAACAAGTAGTTCTGAAAACAAGACTCAGCATTTCAAACTTGAGGATACAGACTTATTTATTTGTTCAAAGCAAAAACTCTTTGATCTTGTGAGACTATCGCATAGGTTTAGAGCACTGGAACCCATAGAAATGACAAAAATTGGACATGTTGCAAGACCTTTTCTCAAACTTTCGAAATTTAGTGCAACTCCTATATTTTGGCACACATCATCCTTGAAGCAGACGTGTATGGTGAATTACAAGCTGATACATACATATTTATGTGCACGAATGTATCAAGCACAAAACGAGAGATTCGGTGATTTTGCAAACTTTGGATTACCAACCAAACGATTTCGTGAAAAGATGATTCCAATGTACTAACAAGCCATTATTTCTAACAGGAACGAGAGAATTGACACTGCCATTTCTGAAGAAAGATCTAAAAACAACTATGATGATGGCATAACTAACATTATGACTGATGCAAGACATGCAAGTCGAAAGAACAGTTTTCATTCTGATGTGACTGCACTTGGAAATTTAACATATAAAGTTGTAGGATACAAAGACCGAGGAACAAAGCTCACAAAAAACGAACTCTATGGAACTGGGAAACTTTACGAGGACTTTCTGAGGAAACGTGTAGTTATTAACGTTCATTCTCATGATAGGAATGCTTCTCTAAGTAAATACCTGGAACAGAATCAACCTAATGTGATATATTCTAGTGATACATGACATGGTGCTAAGGAAGTAAGACGAGCATTGGGTAAAGTCACACATGGAACTAGAAAAAAAAACTTGAGTAAAACATGGCACCTGAACTCAGAGACAAGGGAGCGGGAGTAAAGACACATGTAAAATGGCCCATGAAGAACTTAAATTGCAATGCAGCTCAATTAGTGCAATCTCTGGATACAATATAACAACATTACAAACAGAACCATAACAACTGCCACCCGATATCTAGATGCAAGCAGAATAAGTATGTAAAATTTCGTGATATAACAGAGATCCAGTTGCAGAGCATCTTCTTCGTAATAGCATCAGATCGTTGTATATCTATAAGCATCCCGAGAAGTATACACATTGCCTTGATACACACTATTGAAAGCTATCATAATATAATCCTGATTCAAGTGGAAAAACGACTACATTATCATTGATTTATATATGACATAAAATTAGGAATAGCAATTCTTGATTGGAACAGCGGCAGTAGAATACCGAAAGATAAAGGAGTG
Source organism: Modiolus philippinarum (assembly GCA_002080025.1). Lineage (NCBI taxonomy): Eukaryota > Metazoa > Mollusca > Bivalvia > Mytilida > Modiolidae > Modiolus > Modiolus philippinarum. The sequence continues at coordinate 7,794 of MJUU01029101.1, forward strand.
AAATTTACAAAAATCGAAGTCCAAAGGCATGGCCAAAACAAGAACACAGAAACCAATGACACCAGACACAAAACAACGACGCTAGACAGACACAAAGAACAGAAACAGAAATCGCAACATTTAAAACAATGCACTCCCAGCGTGAACTCCAGTGAAACTGAGAGTGACATCAGGTGCTCCGGAAGGGTAAGCATGTCCTGCTCTGTTAACAGCACCCGTCACACTGTAAGTGGGTCAATCCAGGAAAATGTCAAAGTCGGTAGTCAAATCCGGGAAGACATGAATCTAGCTGAAAATGTCCACTTTCATTTAGGATATTGACACGTCATATCTTTCGATGATGTTATGGTGACGGCCATAGAATTTCCTGCGGGGTGAAATTAACATAGGTTGAACAAATCCCTGACTAAGCAGCTTTTGGGACAGTGTTTTTGCTCTGTTCAAAAAATCACTGTACAAACTACACGCTCGACAGTAACGAATCAACTGTGAAATGTACACTCCATAGGCTGGAGAGGTAGGTATATTGCTACTAAGAAAGGGAAAGTTCACAATTTGGAAATTAAAATCATCACGCTTATCATACAGCTTAGACTTCAAACGTCCACCTTCGTCAATATACAATAACAGATCTAGGTACGTAGCTGAAGTAGGTGTTTCAGTTGTTTCTTTAATTTCAAGCTCGTTGGGATAGATCTGATGTAAATACTCCTTAAATTTAGGATTATTAAGAGAAAGTACATCGTCTATGTAGCGGAAGCTGAAATTAAAGGACTGGGCTAATTTTTTTTCTTTGAATAAGCCCTTGTAAAAACTTGGCCTCGTACGAGTAGAGGAAAAGGTCAGCTAAAAGCGGCGCACAGTTAGTTCCCATAGGAATCCCTATTGTCTGTTGGAAAACACGACCTCCGAATTCAACAAAAATATTGTCGATCAAAAATTCGAACATTTTGATTACGTTAGTCTCGGTGTACTCTTTGTTTGAAGCTCCACTCACTTGGCTCAGGGCTCCCCTCACTGGACTCTGGGCTCTCATAGTGCTGGAGAGCCCATGTTATTACCTTAATCTTTCCAAGAACATGTCTTTTAAAATGGCTTAAATGAACCCAAAAGCTATTTCCAGCCATCATCGACTGATAATTGTGAGAAAACATAAAAATGCGGTATACTTTCTTATCTGTAGGAATTGTAAATACCAGGGAACACTTTACACGATTTTCAACAAGATTTGAATAAAAGCTCAACATAATAAAGGAACAAAATTCACGACCAAATTACTATACTTTTTTGAAATACAATGTACAATTATAGATAAAAGATGCGTCATTCCCATTAAAGAATATAAGGGACCAACCATTTAACTTGAAAAGTGGGGGGCTATGGTTTTATTTTCTAAAAAAATATTTTGGAGCCGATTTTATATGAAAAAATATTTTGCCTGCCAAAATGATGAAAAACAATTTTCCGAAGGAGGCTTTCTGCACAAAAAAATAATATTAATTAAAAAAAAATATTTAGTTGATACACGTGAAAAAAATAAATCTAAATTTCTGTGCAGAAAAGCATACCCCCTTCAGGTTAAATGGTCGCATATAGAAAGAATAATTTATATAGATTTGTGTATCAAATAAAGAAAAAGGGTGAAAATGGGCAATAATTTAATAGGGAACATAATTCACGTGTAATATCTTCCTTGATTAAAAGTGTAATATTTTATGCACTTAATGCCTTGTTCCTTTGATGTTTTGATATGACATGTTAAAATAAAGGGTACATATATAAATACATGTCACCAATTTAGATTTGTTTCATAAATTTGGAGACATGTATTTAAGTACATCAGTATATAAATTCGGGGTATGTTTCTGAAATCATTTTGGTACACCTCTACCAGAAAAAATACCCCCCCCCCCCGAAAATATATATGGGGAAATGGGACAAATTCCTTCGACTTCATGCAAAGATTCAATGCCTATATTGTTTTTTTACCTCGAATGTTTCACAAATTGTCACACATGCAAAGTATTTCAATGAGAGAGATTGCCTGATACGCACTCAAAAAAGTTTCAAATTGTAATTTGAATTGCATGTCTTACTGAGTGACTGACCAATAGGCACTACATGCCTGTAAATTACAGGCTATATGCATGACACACTGCTACTTAATTTGTTCGAGATCCATGTACAATAACTTTTTTCTTTAATCCGATGTGTACTCGTAGGGGGGGGGGGGGGGGNGGGGGGGGGTTATTACATTTTATCAATATTAACCTAAATTCTATAATATTTAAAAAGGGGTATAAACCCCAGACACCTTCCTTGGTCGATCAGAATACTGACGACTTTTGTCTATTTTATGCAAAGTAATGTTTTAACAAAATTTATTTATCAATTAATTTGCATTTTTAGAAGCAAATTGGTTGGTTCTATATTTTGCCTAACACTATTGAAATAATTTTTATTATTCCATACGGAACGTGGGCGGTAAGACATTTCACTCATAATTTCATACTTAATTTGGCAAAGTGCACTTTCGGGTTATAAGTGTACATTGGTAGCCAAATGCTTTCTCTCTATGTTTAGAACCTTTTCAGGGACCAGATATTAGCTGAAATATTGTTACATTGTATCCACAAGCAGCTCTAAATACACGCCCTTGTTTTGAGGAAATATTTTGTGTATCGACACTGCTGAATAAGCTTATCCCGTGTATTGTAAGGATAAGAGTAATTTTATTTCACTAATTCAACACCAATTAGAGAATAACTTTTGCACGAGCTGTATTTATTGTTAGAAGAATGTTGCAGCGGGAAATCTAGTGGTATAAAATTATCTCCCTTCTAGAAAAACTCTTCTGTGTCTCACAACTTTTTCGGAACAAATTAACAGCATGGCGACGAAAATAAACAATCAACAAAATGTCAAGATTTCAAAAGAAATAAACAAATACAATATATAGTGAAAACGTCATTCAATTCCCAGATCTTTACTTTGTAGTTAAAAAGTTATTAAACTTGCCCACAAGAAGAGGTAATATGCGAATTCCTTACATAATTTACTGTCGTGATGAAAATATTGAATGGACACATTGGTCAAAGTCAATTGCTATAGGGCGTTAAAATGCATACACCCAGACAAGATTATATGTACTGATAGATTTTTAACATACTTTATTTATAGGTCAATTTAGTAACGATTCTTGCATAAGAAACGCTGAGATCCAAATCTAATCCTATGTTACTAGGCAAAATCATATCGTTTCGAAACAGCACCATTTTATTTTTATATCCATGGTCTCAAAGGGTAATCATCAACACAAGATTTCATCGGTTCAATTAAGCAAAAAGGCGTTCCTTCAGTTAAAACAGATTCAAAGACCCCACGTGCTTAATGAGTAAAAATCGATATTGTTTATGTAACCTTGATGGTTGCGAGGTATAAACGGTCGTTTTATATACTTTATTTCGATAAAACCACTGCGTTTACCCAGTCCAAAATTTGCAAATGAATCGATAAATATTTAATTGCAAAGTATATTTTTTTCTGGAAATTTTCGTTATAAAGAAATGCCTAGATCCAAAACTTTTTGGAACCATGTTTATTCCGGGAAATCTCATTTTTCATTAAAAATATGCAAGAAATATAAAAAAAATTAAAAATATCATTTGTCAATATCAAGATACGTCACATGAACATAACAAAGTATAAATTTTCATGCTATAAGTAAATTTTATCAGGCCCTATCAACGAGTTACGCGTTGCATCGACATTTTTATCTTTTCTAAACGAGAGTTCATTTTCTATTGTTTAAATACCACCGGATTTCAGACTGATTGGATGGAGTACATGCTTGCTTTTAAAATGAAAATGTTTATAATGTTTCAAACGTTTATTCAAAAAGATCCTGTAATTCAGAATTATTATGTTTTTTTATCCAGTTAATAAAGAATACTGTAACTTCCTGTGATGCAGTGATCGAGTAAATCTCAATAATCCCGTAGGCTAAAAAATAACCGAACGTTACTTTCTGTTATCCAGTATCTGCTTGGGGAATAACACTGGCTCTGGGCTCAGATTTTCTTTATTTTGAACATGGGACTACGAGCTCCAACATAAGGGTTCCGGCTTCTACTCACAGGGCCCCAGGCTTCACTCATTGGGCTCCGGGCTCCACTCACTGGGCTCCAAGTTCAGCATGGACACCGAGCTGACATAGAGCTCAGGAGTTCGTGTTTTTACCCCACTCGATGATTTATTTAACATTTAGCAAATTGACTAGTTATTTTCTCTGTCAAATTATGACTATTAGCTCATTTTTGCTTGAATTAGTTCTATTATTTCAACATAATATTCTACATACACCCCTAATATTTTTTTAGGGGTGTAATTTTTAATCCCGTATTCAGATGGAATTGTAGTCGCCAAACAATTTGAAAAGAAAACTAACAGCTTGCCTGTGTTTGTAAAAATGTAAAAAATACGATGAAATATACTATCAAACCAGCAAAAATTTTAGAATATCTGTTCATGTCTAGGAATGAAAGAGACAGTCAATGTCAGGCGAGGTAAAGACAGAGAACGTTTGTCTATAGCTGCAACAGACAATGACAGTCATAGTCAGTCTAGGTAATAGTTGAAAATAATTGTCAATGTCTGTATGTGATGTTGACAGTCACTGTCAAACAGATGAAAGTTTAAAGTGTTTGTCCTTGACTTGTTCACAGACATTAACAGTCCAGGTGAATTTTCATGAAGTCTGAGATCGCCTCTCAGTGTCACCAGCAGTCCGACACAGTCATGCGCAGACATAGTAAAATTCTGTCAACGACTGTCAGTGTCAATGGAAGTCTCTAACAAACAAAATGCAGTAAATTTCACAGTCTTTTTCAGTTTTTGGCAGTCGCTGACAGTAAAAAAATGACTGTCACTGGTAAGGACTCGGGGATCATAGCAGCTGTCATCGGCAACACCGGGTCTTATATAATCTCATAAAATCTTTGTTTTCCCCGTCCCCAAAATCAATAAAACTCATCAGCTTGGGTGTTGGCCTTATATTTGGATTCTCTTCGTTTATGTGTCCTCCCTTTCGTAAATCCCATTTGCGATCGGCAATAATTACTCTCACACCGGGTAGTGCCCTTAACTCATCGTAAGTGCATTTGTTCACATTTACCCTGTGTTCCGACATGGTGTTGTTTATGTTGCGTATCCAAACTACTTGACTGATCACTGTCTCATGTTATTTACGCCTTTAGGCCCCAAAATATTTGTTTACGGACAGGATTCCCAAAAATCAACGACGACGTGATGGTTTGAAGATTTGGTCACTGCCAAGAATAACTTCTGTCACCCAGGGATAGAAATAACAAATGCCAAGTTTTTTTGCTAAATATCGGGGATATTAAGTTGTTTCTAAACGTTGTTTAACGAGGCAAATGTATTTTTCTTGTGTGACAGGAAATTCTGTTGGACTCTCGTCTGTTGATGGAATTTTTTACCAAGTCAGCCACAAAAAAAAACGGGGTAATATTTATACCTTTTGTTGGTTAGATTGCTCGCAGCGCCAGTGTTATGCTAAATACTTACTTGTTTGCTGTAATGTGTAGCCGCTGGCCTCATTGTATCTAGAACCTTGGAGAATGGCGGGAAATGGGGACTGTTTACCACTTCTATCTCTCCGATATCACTACGCCGGTACGACTAGTAACTCGCCGTCCTGACCATACATCATAACGGACCATGCCGATATCACCTTATGCTGAAAGTGTTTTGATATCAACAGCTTTGCAACATAAATATCTTTTCAGTCCACGGGGAATAAAGCAACATTGATGTTACGTTTGTGTCTTATTCAAAGTTGTAACACCAGTTCCTTGATCTTTTGAATGAAACAACAGGAGGACAAGGTATTGGTAGATTATGTCAGACTCAGAAGCTAGCAAAGAAAGTGAGATGGCTATCCCCGCCTTTATTTCAAACACCCAGTTTGGCATTTTATGATGGAAAATGTAGTTTCTTGTGAACGATATTTCATTCCCAAAAAACAGGAAAATACTTTACTGAAGTTGATTAAAAAATACGTGTTTTCAAGGTCGAGTCAAAAATGCATGTTTTTGTCTAATGTATATTTACTCCATATCCTTTTGTTGAATATTCAAAAATTTGAATTTCACGATTCTTTCTTATTAAAATCCCACAAGCTTTTTGCAAAGCTATTTTGTATATATTTTATGTCGTACATATAAGCCTTACTTGAAGTCTTGTTTCAAAACGTATCAATTTTTGTGTCAATTACATGTATGTTGACTTAAATATCATTTTTGTAATTAATTTACCTGAAAAATATCCATAAAACAAACTGAATAACATTTTTGTCAACAAAGACTCCGCAAAACATATCATTTCCATCCTTGCTTAAATCTGAGAAAAATCAAACCCATCTGTTGTCTAAGAATTTCCCAAAACCTTTCCTTGCTTTGGTTATGTGTGCTTTTCCCGAACAGATAACTTTTATCACTAGCAAACTCATCATTATTTCTGCATATTCTCTACGTATACATTTGGAGTTCCTAAAACTGACCCAATTCTTTGGGGAAACCCGTTTTCTCTTTTGATTCCTAAATATAATCACTTGAAATTACTTTAGGGTCATTGTTGGTAGTCCCTGATTCTAGCCAAACGATATATCTTGAGAATTTGTCAATACATAGAGATTAATTAGTGGCCTTTTCCATATCAGCACGGTTATCATCCATCGACCCATAACATCCCTGGTTATCATCCCAAGACTCCCATTATCAGCTCGAGGCGTCAGCCAAGGGCTGATATGGGTCGAGGGATGATAACCGTGCTGATATAGAAAAACCATGTCTTAATCTGTTTATTATATACTTCCAAATAGGAGTTATGATCATAGCCGGGCTGAAATATCCATATCAGAAGGCTGATATGGATTTCCAGAACGAGGCGGTCTGATATGGCCATATCCGACTGGGTATACGATATGGACTATTTACTTCCGGCTCTATTACATATCTTTGCTAAGTATGTAATAAATCCAATTATTGCGACGCCATGTGACTTTAATTTGTCGTAAAAGTGCATGTGCTATGCAAAATTAGGCCCTGGGCCATAATATTGTCGACGTCTCAGTATTTTACGCCGTCTAAACTTCACTCCGTCGCGATCATCATTTTCATTAACTGATACATCGTATCCCTGGGAATGTAAAATCCATCTGTAATCACCAAGCCTTCCTGAACTTACACATTGTTGTAATAAAAAAGGGCAAAGTCAGCAAAATTCTTTCTGCGGAATAACCCCTGAAATCTTAACTTCTTCTCATCGTTGACATACTTATCACCATTTTGTTCAAATGAGGTAAGGGCAATAGGATTTCCTGATCTAAAATATATATGAATGCTCTAATTTAAAAGATGCATTATTTTACCTCTTACTTTTAAGAATGAAATAGCATATTTTATCTTGAAATTACGTGATTATTTTCTCGTAATTACTCGATATGTTTCTCGTAATTACGAGATATTAATCTCGTAACTGCGAGATAATTTTCTCATAATTGCGAGATAAAAAATATGACCCTATTAGGCTTTGGTATAACAGTAATATTTGTTCCATTGGAAAAGATATATGATATCTTTTCCTTTTGAAACAAATATTATGACGGAAGTTCTATTATATGACACAATGAGAAACACTTCTGCTGTTTGCGAAATAGGTCAATCTTGTTTTTATTTATATTGCTATAATAAATGTGGATTGTGAGAGAAACCTAATGTCTCGTAATCTATGTAAAAGTTAAACATGTTTGCAGGTAAAGTAAATGCAAACATTGCAGAGTAGCTGCAGATAAAGCATTCTGTATTTTGATTTCGGCATAGAAACTGAAAACATTACGTTTTAAAACGCTTGTGATGGTCACCTGAATCAATTTTGCATCAATGAACAAACGACAGTTTTAAAAAATATAAACTTATATAAATAGCTAATCTGAAGAAAAAAATCAATGTCACTGTCTATATTTTATGGGATGTTATTACGGCTTTTATACTCAGATGATTTATAAATAAATCAAAATGTCCAAAATTAGCAAACTTGTTTTGTTGATATATGTGAATCCTTTTCATGATGAGCATAATTTAATATGTCAATTAAGATGTTCACTCAAAGGAGTAACATTAAACAGGAATATACTAGGGTTGTAACGATATATCGATATATCGCGATATTTTTCAACAAACTAGGTATATCGATACGAAATCCAGCGTATCGATACGTATCGTTTTCTGATTTCTGCTAAAATTTCAGAATCAGTACCATCTAAATTCTTAAAATTTTCTGATTTTGGTATGGAAAAGGACATACAAATTTATTTAGCTACATGAAAATGAACACTTTTGTCTCACTAAGGAATATTTTACTATTTTATCACATAAAACAGTTAAAGGAAGATTTAAAAATATAATCAATTTGAGAAATCAAAAGACGATGCGTATCGATGCGTATCACGAAACGCTTGCCCTGTATCGATATATGATGATACAATATTTTATTGACGATACTCATCCCTAGAATATACGTTATTCAGAGATAAATTTGATCGTTTGGAATGTGCAGAAAGGGATAACTACGTACTCGTAGAACATTAAAAAATACTGAAAGTGAAGGTGACAACAAAATTACCGAAAACAGAACTGTCAAATGCTGAAATCCAAAGGGCAAAAAGACAAAACAGATGTAAAACCCATCGGAATAATTGACAACATCACTACAATAGTCGTGACTTGTTAAGGCATTTCAAAAGAAACGATGGGTTCAACCGAATTTGTGGCTCATAACCCCTTCAAATGCGATAGTGTTCAGTAGCAACTCAACTGCAATCACCATTCAAAGGTCGAAGATAGTGAAATGAAATGCTTATGAGTTTTTTTTATTCGTCACCTATAACTTCCCTGATGAAAATAATGAAAAAGCTTAGTCTTGAAATTTTTTTGGTATTTGGTCTTCCTAGTGTTTTTATTTGTTCTGCAGTGAAGCGATATAAAGATTGCGACTTTTAGAACTGAATGTACAGAAACTTCCGTGTTCAGTTTTCGATTTCAATTACTAGATTTTTCTATTATGAGTTTTCTTTATGAAAAGAATATTCTTCATGCGTTCAAAAAACTCTAAACACTATACAATTTACCTTAGAATACACTATTTATGTCATGTTTTTGAGTCAAACTACCGCATCAAGACAAACTGCAAGCAAACGGCAAAAAGTAACAATCTTACTTGAAATGTGTTAGCTTTAGCATACATAGTGTTTTTAAGGACAACCATTTAATTTCAGGGGAGGGTTTCGGCAGTTTGTAAATAAATAATTTAAGGTGGTTCGGGGGTATCAGCAAAGTCCATCAACATTTTTCAATAGTGTGCAGAATTATACTTTAATAAAAGAACTTCCAAAAAATAAAATAAAAATCAAGGGTCATGGATCATATAAGCTCACAATCTTTCACCGAAAATGCTAAATTTTTAGTTAAAATATATATATAAAGAAAATATTCATTTTTTTCAAAATTATTTATGTTGCATCCGACAGAATTTGGATTAATTTTATATATAGCTAGCCTGTGTTTCGAATTTTCTAAAAACAAAAAAAAAAGTGGGGGTCACGGAACTTTTTATCAAATTATCTAAAAAAATATATTGATATTATCAAAGTGATTTCTTTGTTTTTTGTTTTTTTTTAAATTACCTTTCTCTTTTAAATTTTCACTTCAAGGAATTTTACAGTAAAAACGCCATCCCGAATTTCACGTATAATATGAAAGCTATCTTATTAGAAATGGACCAATTAAATGTTCGTAAGCGAAATATTTCAAAGTTTTTTCCAAATTTTTTTTAAATATTTGTACAATTTCTTGATGAAGTAACAAAATACCGAACTTACTGTTTATTTATTTTCTGCATATGCGCATTTCGACAACTAATGTCTCATCAGTGCAGATCAAACCAAATCATTTGGAAGTCCATTAACCGAAAAATGTGTTAAAGCTGATAGAAAACAAATAACCAAAAGGATCAAAATAGAAAACCCAAAATTCAGCTAAGGACAGAGTTATGCATGAAGGAGATTATACTCCTTAGATTAAAACAAAATTTTGTAAAATTTAGATATTGCAAGTTTCAATAAAGTCGGTTTTCGGGTCAGCACCGAAGTACTGATCACTGGGTTGGTGAATACCCTCGGGGATTAACAGTCCACCAGCAGAGGCATCGGCCCAGTTGTATTAAATAACAAAATACCGAAGTTACTGTTTATTTATTTTCTGCATATGCGCATTTCAAGAACTAATGTCTCATCAGCGCAGATCAAACCAAATCATTTGGAAGTCCATTAATCTAAAATATGTGAAAATTACCTATCAAAGCATAATACATAAATTCAAAATGGCAGAATACTACCGAAACACCTTAAATCTTGGTTCGAGTGAAAATAATATTTAAATGCTGCTTTTCATGAAAACAAATTAATTATTAAATTTTGCTTTTGAATAGAACTTTGTTGTAAAATAAAAATAAATAATTTGATGTGACATTTGATGAAGAAATAATTTATTAGAGATGGAAAATAAATATAGATTACACCACAAGATCCCGTTCATTACCATATTTTATCCACTAGAGATAGTTAAATTTTAAAATTTCAATTGCGAGGCTTGAACGAGATCTTGTGGTGTAATCTATATTTATTTTCCATCTCTAATAAGTCGAGAGTGGATAAAATATTGTAATAAACGGGATAAAGTGGTGTAATCTTTTTCTCTAATGATCAATGATTAACACCCAGAATTGTATTCCGAATAGATTTGGCGGGAAATAGCACGAGGCTTTATTCAACATACGTTGAATAAAAAAAAATTATCTAACGGGTCAAAAAGGTTTAAACTTGACATATCATTAGGGAAATAACTTTTATAGACAAAATTGCCCAAACCCAGCCCTGAAAAACAAATGGCCGTCCTCGAAACATTTCATGACAAAATAGTTGTGTAGATGCAATTTCTATTTGCAAGAAACAAAGATGTCTTGTCTTGCTTGAAATAGACAGTGTTGTTGATTTGAATTAAATACACAAACAGTTGCAAGGTATTTCAATTTATTATCCAGCCAGCAAAGGAGGATCGTGCAAATTGACTGCTGTAGACATCTCCATGTGGCGAATAGGTGTTCTGGGTTCTTACATATACAACATCATTAGCATCTAGCAACACCACACTAGTTGTTGAATTTGAGTGATAATCGTTACCGTCATCGCAATCAACATAAAAAGTACTTATAATATCTGCATTTCTGACGATGTTGAAGGACGCATATGTGTGCGTTCCACCCATGGTGAGACTGCTGGTAAAAACATATAAACCTGCGACGGGGGCAGTGAATAAACCAGAATATTTACTGTAGCCGTTGCCAGCATTTGTAACCACAATATCGAAAACCAACGTATGATGAGTACTTGGTCGAATTTCATTTGAGCTCATGTATGCATAGAATCCTATCCATGGATCAGTGTCTTGTCTTATATTATCGGTAATTTGTATGAGTTTCCTTTGATCTCTTGAAGCAGATATTTTCAGTATTTACTTCTGTCCGAATACGAAAAAAATATTAGCAAAAGTAACTTATGCTACGCCTACCTTGTCAATCAGCACATCAATGTAAGCAAAGAAATATATATCTACAAAAACCGTAAAGGATCGCACAAATTCTTTTACTAATCAATAGTTAATTTCATTTTTTCTTCTAAATTGAATTTTATTTTTCAAAATATGTAGTGTCAACTGATTTCGGTAATTACCGATAAAACGAATAAAAGAAGTTTTGCTTTGGATACTTCAAATAATGTCTCTAATAATAGACTCACCAAACAAAGTGGGCCTGTCCATTATGTCGACAATATATTGTGTATCCGAAACAAAACTGCTATTATTCTATATGAATAGTGTATAATAGAGATGTATGCTCTCTATTTTTATTAAATATTGTGTACTTGTACATGAGGTAATATCTCATGTGTACACTTTGTTCAATTACTATTAT
>MJUU01029101.1:19953-30247 GCA_002080025.1 Modiolus philippinarum
AATTAATTTCCGAAATGGCCATACAGCTCATTAAAAATATTGCAGTTGGAGTAAACATATGTGTTATGGTCTCATGTTCATTTACTCCATATCCTTTCGTAAAATATATAAGAGTAATAACAAAATTACCGAACATAATTGTCAAAGCTGAAATCCTTAGTCCTAAAAAACAAAGCAGGTACATTAAAAATCTTTGACAACTTACTACTAATAATAATATCAATTCTAAAAGTGTTTTTTGCTTGCTAAAGTATCAAAAGTACCCAATATATGATGTTTTACTACTTAAGACATGGTTAAGTGCTGCTACAGAAGCAATTTTGAATCGAACTTTTTCGAAATGATTATGACCGTGGTATTGGAAGTCATTTGATTATTGCATAAAATCTCTTCCTTGCGCGGTCCCGGCTTATGAATAGGCCCGCAGCATCCTCTGAGCTTGGAGTATGAGTCTTCCTAACAGAGGCAAGGTACCTGGATCGGTTTTCAGGGGCTCCGGCAACAGAGCTGCCCGGAGCGTCAGTTGGTGGATAGGAGAATGCCCTGTCTATGCGGGGTAGTCAGGTCATAATACGGAAAGCCTGACCGTGAACCATTGTAGCCAAACTGTATGGAGAAACGCCACGCTCCATGCAGTATAAAGACCCCTTCTATATTTCTCTAAAGAGAGCAGACGCACTGGGTGTCGTGTGGAAGGCTAAATTTCCTGCCACTACCCATTTCTCCCCTATTCCAGTGGCAATCAAAAGTCGTTACCCCGGTTGTCTTTTCCACCTTTATTTCTTTCTTCTTTTACTTACAATCTTTTGAATTGATTAACTTGTTCTCATCCTGATATAGCTGAAATATTGCTCATTGGACGTTAAACTCTAACTATTCAATCAATCAATCTTCCTTTCAATATTTTTACCCAGGGTTGAATCTTATATATCTTAAATTTTCAATGTGCTCCTGAGGATATTTCCAACCAGGAGTATGTCAACTGATTTCATGTTCCGTTCCTGAAAGAAATGGGGCCCAAAGGGGTGAATCACAAAAATTTTATTTTTTATTTCTAGTCCAATTTAGATGCATTTTTTTCAATAGATTCCTTATGAAAAATTAATATGGCGCTTAACTATTAGATATTTTATAACTTTTTCCTTTCTAAGCTATGAGGGGCAAAAATTACAAATGTGCAGATTTTACAAAAAAATTATTTTTCATCTAATTTCGATGGATTTTCTTTCCTTGCATTCTTCTTGTCTTAAGCTTTCAGTAGCATGTCAACATATTTTGTGCATCTCTTACCGTTTCCGAGCTATAGTGGTCAAAAGGGTCAAAATTTTAATTTTCACAAATATGTAACATCTTTATTTCTCATCGGGTTTTCGATGGATTTTCTTCTTTGGATTCGTGTTGTCGTAAGCTTTCAGCAGAATGTCAATTGATTTTTTGTAGCTCTTAAAGTTTCCAAGCTTTAAGGGGTCAAAGGGTCAAAATTTCAATTTTGTAACATTTGTCAAATCTTTAATTCTCATCGAAACATGTCAAATCTTTATTTCTCATCGGATTTTGATGGTTTTTTTTCTTTGGACTCTTCTTCATTTAAGCAGTCAAAAGTATTTCAACAGATTTAGCATAACTCTTACAGGTTCTGAGCTTTCAAAAGGATTAAAGGGGCTAATTTCTATGTTCTCTAGGTTGTGTCCAGCTAATTACTGTGTCAAACTCTTTATTTTGCCCATCTAGTTACTGTGTCAAGCTCTTTACTGTGTCAACATTCAGTATATATTACACTTGTTCAAATTTCGGAGGTCAACATGCTGCGGTCGTTTCATGCTGTGATCCAAGTTGCCCTTTATTTTTATCATGTCATCAATATAACCGATTATTGCTTCAAATGGGGCTGCTTCCGGTTCTGTTAGTGTGACTTCATTTGATGATACTTCCGGTTTTCATTAAATTTAGCTCATTTCTGGTTAAAATTCGACCTCAGACTACTTTAAAAGTTTGTATAAAGTTTCTTTTTAATGCTAGCTGTGGAATGAATAACGACGTACCTGTTGGTAGTAAAGCCTTCCGTCTTATTAATGTATCTGCACCCCTGTCATTGTCAGGTCGAGTTTCTCCAGACATTACTATACGCACATGGTCATCATGCATATTTCTGGGTCCTTTTCTTAGAGTTGAAACGCGCTTTTCAGTTTTATCAACCTTCGGCTGCTCCTTTTTAAAATTTTGTAATTCGCTTTTCTGAAGTTCAACCATATTTTCAAGATAAGATATTCGCAATTCTTGGTTTGACAACTTTTTCTCCATTTCTGCGATCTTTGCCATTAAAAAAATCATTTCGTTATCTCCATTTGTCATTGACCCATTAATAGAGCCATTTAGAAATGAAAACAAAACACCCAGACATATTACAATGTAAGACATCATCACTGAGAGTGGTATATACATGTACACTGAAACACCTTAAATGAAAAACAACGTGTTGTAGCCTACATTCTTATCTCAGTCATCACCTAGTCTGATCCATTAAAAGGTGCTCGGTGCATTCAGTATATTTGTCTAGTACTTATCTATGGATTTTTTCCTTTCAATTTTGTTCACTTGTTTATCTTTATAATGTTGTCTCAGTTGTTCCACCTCTCCTTCGTTTACAATCCCTCTGGACATGACATTACCAGTGATCTTAAGATCATTGAAAACGAATTTCTACGGAAGTTGGTCTCCAATGGTCCGAAATTCCGAGAACCACAGCGTATTAATTGGAATTTAAATTTCAAGATCGTTATGGACGCTGTCGAAGATTACGCCAGAGCGTGGGTTAAGAGAGAGACAGCCCAAAAACCAGAACTTGAGTCCTTGTCAGATTTGATAATATCCATTCATCCTTAGTGCGGATTCGTGTTAACAATCGACCTAAGATCATGAAGCCAGTAAGTGCTGACAAATATGTTGTTGTACCTGCAGACAAAGCTTCTAATAACATCGTTTTTGTATGTAAAGCATATTATTACAACTGCTTCATCAAAGAACTAGGCATTGATTACACTGCGCCAGATAGTGCCACATACAAAAGAGTTTCATTTGACAAAGATGAAGTCCTTTCCAATCACAGGTCATTCATGTCCTTGAATATCCATACCAAAGATAACAATCAAGATCTACCATACCAGTACTGGGTACCAAAATTAACGAGAGATACATCGCAAGAGCTTCATCTTGCTCAACTACTGAATTGTCAATTGAACTAAGATTTTGTCTGCAGTCGGAGCATACTGTGAATTTATTCATGCCCGATGTGACATAAATCACATGTGGGTAATTAAAAATTCGAAAGATTTATTGGAAATCTTAAATCCCGTTCATTTTCTCAGTTACATTGTCTCAAAACATTTGATTTTTCTACACTGTATACGACACTTCCTCATGATAAACTAAAATCACGAATCAAAAGTATCATTCACAAAGCATTTGCCGAATCAAAAAAAAAATGTACAAGGTTATAAATCCACATTTTTTTCGAAAACCAATTTAAAAGGAAAAGTATGCTACGATGAAAAACAGGTGTGCAGTATGCTTGATTTTCTAATTGATTAATATATTTGTCACATATGGAGATGCTATATATCCACAGCAAGTTGGCATACCAGTGGACACTAATTGTGCACCTCTACTCGCGTATTTGTTATTATTTTCTTAAGAGACTGAAATTCTTCAGAGTCTCGAAAAAGATCATAAAATAAAAGATGCTATATCTGTCAAATCTCGCATATAGATATATTGATGATGTTCTTTCAATCTATTATGCATCTTTTGCCTATGGATCCCATTAATATATCTGCCAGAACTAGAGATAAAGGCGACGATAGAAATCACCAGATCTACATCTTTTTGGACTTACATCTCGAATTTGAAGAAAATGGTCATCTCAGTACTAAAATTTACGACAAAAGGTACGATTTTAATTTCAAAATTATCAATTTCCCTAACATGGAAAGTAATATTCCAGCTTTTACTGCTTACGGAGTGTATGTCTTTCAGCTGATTCGTAACGCGAGAGCTAGCACAAATTATACAGACATTATCATTAGACACAGTTATCTCCGTGACCGCCTTCTTAATCAAGGCTTCATAAAATTCCGTCTCATACGACCATTAGAAAAATTGTTAAATAGACATCAGCCCCTTGTGGAAAATTTTTAAGTTTCGGTCCGAACTCTGATTCAAGAATCTTTCTTTACTTAATATTGGATCAACATTTCTTTAACTGTCTACGACCTTTCAATGGCAATTGTTTTTAATTGCTACCGGACAATACCGCAATGGAAGGGGAGGTTTGGCCAGCCATTTTACCGGTTTAATCTACCATTTCTTTTGAAATGCATGTACAAAGTCAGGACCATTGCAGTCGACAATTTTTCTGGTGGTTTCCACCTGATTTGCCTTATCGTCTCATGGACTTCGAGAATTTCTCATACATTTACTAATTCGTTTATTTTTTTCAATTTGACTTTTCAATATTTTCATTGTTTTACTAAAATGTTATGATCTGTACACACGACTATTTTTGCCCTTTCAATCTAAATTACACTGCAAGGTTTGCCTACATCTATTTTGTGTGCCCCGTGTTGTCTATCGATGTTCTTTTTGTCCTTAGTTTTGTCTTTCGTCTGGCTACTTAATGACAAATATTTGTAGGCATACATTGCCCGGTTTCACTTTTTTCTCATTGACCGCTCCCGACTTGTGTTGCTTCAATGACATATTTTAGCTGCGATGTTGCCCAACATTTTTATTCTCTTCTTGTAACCCTTGTGCTTTCAGCTGGATAACCCTGAGCATCGCCCAAGTTGGCACTCCATGGCGGGTGGGGAGCAAGAAAGTGACCTTGATATAATTTTTGTCAAGAATACCGCTTAAGTGCACGCTAGGTGCCTTTGGTGATCTCGCTTGAGGGGGTGAATATTGTTCACCTCTAGTTGAAGACCCTCAGGCGACATCAAGATGTAGACAGGAATACAGTCCTTGCTTCAGTAGCCGTTACTAAAAGAGCGATCATTAAGCGATCCGTCAGCCGTCAACGACCAGTCATCGATCAGTGATCGATCAGCCAACAATCCGTCAAAGTCTGACGGATATAAAAAGTAATTCACGTATTTGACGGATACAATACGTGAATTACGTGACTGACGGATGATTGATCGGTCCTATCCGTAAATGACTGATTGATAGCCCTACGTCATCTTTCAAGTAATACATTTTGCGAAATGATAATTTCGTTTCATTTAGAATTGAAATATATATAAAAAAAATATCATAAAACACTAGGTATATTTAATCCGTACGTTAAGGTTGAAGGGAAAATTCGCAAAAAAATTAAAATTTGATATTATTTTTCATTTGTATAAACGAACCAGTATACATCTATATTAATGTTTAATTCCAAAAGGATAAGTGCATGAGATCAAAAGGTATGTTTGGAGAAAGACAAAGGGTCTGTTATGTTATGTGTTGTAATTTTGATGCATTAACCTCATTCAAATTCAGTTGTGTTAATTGTGTGCTTATACCTCATTATTCAAACAATATAGCTAATACATCGGCAAACGAATATCGAAGCAAGAACGAGGAAAGGGGAAATTCTAAAATTATAAATCCAAAATCACGGCAATTCACAGCCAACACGAATTGGGAACGTATGAAAAAGACGAAACAATTAAAAAAAAATGAACAAGAACACCACAAAACTAAAGCACTAGCAGTGTGAACCCCTATGAAACTGAGGTATCATCAGGTGTTCTGGAAAGGTTAGCATGATCTGCTTTACGCATGGCACCCGTCCCAGAGCCAGTGAAAATATGCTCTTGAAATATCTCTTTGGTTCCTGACTGGTTATTGTTATTTTCTAATCCGTAGACAAAACCAATTCAAATCCATGGTGCATGTTACTTCTCTAACCCTCAAACAACACCCAAGTGAAAGTTTCAAACAAAACCAATTAAAATCCATGGTGCATGTTACTTCTCTAACCCTCAAACAACACCCAAGTGAAAGTTTCAAACAAAACCAATTAAAATCGATGGTACATGTTTCTTCTCTAACCCTCAAACAACATTAAGGTGAAAGTTTGAAACAAAACCAATTAAAATCCATGGTGCATGTTACTTCTCTAACCCTCAAACAACACCAAGTCGTAAGTTTCAGAAAATTGCAAGGATAAATCTTTACCAGAGACATTATCAACGGAGACAAAAGTAAAAAAAATCCCAAAATTACAGTTTGATATACAAGACAACACAGGTAACAAATGCACTGACAGTGTGAACTCCCTCTGAAAACGGGTGATCGCCAGGCTTAATGCCAACATTATTACTGGAAATATTTTGTATCCATACTATACATTTCTTATTCAATAAAATATCAAAAATATATTTTGCTGATAATACTTAGTTGATTATTTAAGATTTTGGCAAACAATATCATTGACGAATACAGAGGAGGTTACGGGGGTTGGAACCCTCTTTTTCTGGAAATGTCCCGCAGAACTTGGGCCAAAACCGATAAAACTAGCAAAATCCACGGGAACCCATTTTTCAGGAGCTGCTATTGGAACCGCCTTGATCAGCCGGTGATGTGGAAAACTTTACAATGAAGAAAATTTGGAAGTACCCATTTGTTGGTTGTGGAGAGTTTTCTTTTACCCTGACCTATTTTTTTCTGCCTTTTTTGTTTCTGGTGTTGCCATTGTCCTTGGATTGTTCGCTTTTAGATTGACGGTTTGGTTCTCACTTACTATCTACTTGTAAATCTGAATAGATACGTTAAAACGCCCTATTTTTATATTACATTGTCTTATTTAAATAGAAATTCTTGTTAACTTCACCAAATCAAACGAAATCCATGTTTTAAGTTAAATCCTTTCGTAAAATATTTAACTTAAAAATTGAGATATATTCATAATATATATACATGCATATTAATCGTTACAGCTACTCAAATGTTTGTGAAAGGATATTCACACAAAACAAAGAGAGAGAATACACACAGAAGACCAATAGGGATCTTATTCAGACTTGAAAAAATATGACATTAATAACTCAAGGAATGACACAGTGATATGACAATCAAATTATCCGTCGTAACAAGAATTGCCATCATGTAATCAAAGAATATAGTTAGCTAAAAGAAATTTCAATTTTTTCCACAATGGACTGATATCTATTAAAGAACTTTTTATAATCGTATAAATTAGATTTATTTATGTGATATTAAAAAGTGGCGATTTACCTCTTGTCCTGAATGGCCATTTTTATAACTTATGTTTGTCCATTACAATGAATTTCAAAGGAAATAATGAATTATGAAAATGAGGTCTTTTTGATATACTGTCTCTATAGAGAAAAACAGTTTTCTAAGCAATACATTAGACAAAACTTACCCTTTGGTCTTGTTGATGTAGTTAATACAACACGTTTGCTTCGCTTTAAAACAGCAATACACTAAACAAAACTTACCCTTTGGTCTTGTTTTTGTAGCTTATCTTGTTTTTGTAGTTCATACAACACGTGTGCCTCGTTTTAAAACAGCAATACACTAAACAAAACTTACCATTTGGTCTTGTTTTTGTAGAGTAGTAAGTTAGAACCGAACCGTCAATCCAAAAGCGAACAATCAAAGGACAATGGCAACACCAGAAACAAAAAAGGCGAAAAAAAAACAGAGACACGACATGGGTACGGCACAGAAAAGAAAAATGAAGACACACACAAAGATGAACAACACGGACCCAATAAAAAACCATGGGTGAGATCAGGTGCACCAGTTGAGTTAGCATCTCCTGCTTCTTATAAGACACCCGCCGTGTTGAACATGTCAAATCCGGTAGTAAAGTTAAATTCGGTAGAGGAAACAACAATTAAGCTTTAAAGGGAAAGATATGTTGTCATGTGGGAAACAGATATCCCATAGCGGTCCAAAAGATGGTGATGTCGACCGTAAAACATCTGGAGGGATGACTTCAGGTTTTGGGTAACATACCCTTGTTGAAGTAGCCTATTTGTGAGCAACCGGGCTCTATCAAGGAAGTCACTGTATCGAACACAGGCTCTTGAATAGCGAATGAGCTGGGAGATGTAAACTCCATATGCCGGCGCTGTTTGGATGTTGCTACAAAGATGAATAATGTCATGAGACTGATTTTCAGACATATATATAAAAAATCATCAAGCCCAGTATAGTGTCTCACGATATTATCCATTGGACAGGTATAGTATGAAGAGTTGTCACATACTTCAGACAACTATATAAAAATTATTACTTTATGTGGCGGCATTCCTTGTCGAAAGACATTGAATCCTCTCTGCTATACACACAGCTGATCTGCACGAGCACCTATACATCATGTACTGCGTTACAACCCTAGATTAAACCTACGAGGAGGTATCACCCGGTTACCGAAAGCTATATTTTCATATAGCTTAGGTAGCCGCGTGGTCTACGGCGCTGGACGTAGTGCAGGCGGTGTTGCCATAGATGTCACAACAGTGATGGTTCGAATCCCGGAGAGGGTACTACCAATATGCAGATCTAACAAAGTTGGGCTGATTTTCAGACGTGTATATATATATATATATATATATATATATATTAATATATTATTTTATCTTGTAACTGCGTGATAATTTTTCGTAATGACTCGATATGTTTCTCGCAATTACGACATAGTTTTGTCATAATTACGAGATAAAAAAAGTATGACACTATTAGGCTTTTGTATCCCAGTAATATTTGTACCATTTAAAAAGCTGTATAATATTTTATCCTTTTGAATATTATGACGGAAGTTCTGTTCTGTGTCACAGTAAGAAATACTTCTGCTGTTTGCGAAATAGCTAAATCTTGTGTTAATTTATATTGCTATAATAGATATGGATTGTAAGGGAAACCTAATATCTATTAATCTCTGTAACAGTAAAACATTTTTGCAGATAAAGGTAATGCAGACATTGCAGAGTAGCTGCAGATAAAGCATTCTGTATTTTGATTTCGGCATAGAAACTGAAAACATTACGTTTTAAAACGTTTGTGATGGTCACCTGAATCAATTTTGCATCAATGAACAAACGGCAGTTTTAAAAAATATAAACTTATATAAATAGATAATCTGAAGACAAAATCAATGTCACTGTCTATATTTTATTGGATGTTATTATGGCTTTTATACTCAGATAATTTATAAATAAATTAAAATGTCCAAAATTAGAAAACTTGTTTTGTTGATATATGTGAATCCTTTTCATGATGAGCATAATTTTATTCCTTCAAAACAAACACTCTGATTTAATATGTCAATTAAGATATTCACTCAAAGGAGTAACATTAAACAGGAATATACTAGGGTTGTAACGATATATCGATATATCGCGATATTTTTCAATAAACTATGTATATCGATACGAAATCCAGCGTATCGATACGTATCGTTTTCTGATTTCTGCTAAAATTTCAGAATCAGTACCATCTAAATTCTTGAAATTTTCTGATTTTGGTATGGAAAAGGACATACAAATTTATTTAGCTACATGAAAATGAACACTTTTGTCTTACTAAGGAATATTTTACTATTTTATCACATAAAACAGTTAAAGGAAGATTTAAAAATATAATTAATTTGAGAAATCAAAAGACGATGCGTATCGATAAGTATCACGAAACGCTTGCCCTGTATCGATATATGATGATACAATATTTTATTGGCGATACTCATCCATAGAATATACGTTATTCAGTGATAAATTTGATCGTTTGGAATGTGCAGAAAGGGATAACTACGTACTCGTAGAACATTAAAAAATACTGAAAGTGAAGGTGACAACAAAATTACCGAAAACAGAACTGTCAAAAGCTGAAATCCAAAGAGCAAAAGACAAAACAGGTGTAAAATCCATCGGAATAATTGACAACATCACTACAATAGTCGTGACTTGTTAAGGCATTTCAAAAGAAACGATAGGTTCAACCGAATTTATGGCTCATAACCCCTTCAAATGCGATAGTGTTCAGTAGCAACTCAACTGCAATCACCATTCAAAGGTCGAAGATAGTGAAATGAAATGCTTATGAGTTTTTTTATTCGTCACCTATAACTTCCCTGATGAAAATAATGAAAAAGCTTAGTCTTGAAAATTTTTTGGTATAGGACCTGTAAGTCTCGTACAATTTTGGAACTTCCGGGATCAGACATTGTACCCGGAAATTACATTTTAAACAAAGATATATGACGTTTCAAACAAAAATTTGAACG
>MJUU01029105.1:0-15392 GCA_002080025.1 Modiolus philippinarum
TTAGTTTATAAGATATCTTATTTAATATATCAGATATCTTATTTAATTCATAAGATATCTCTATTAGTTTCTAAGATATCCTTATGAGAAATTCTATAAAAGATATCTAAATTAGTTAATAAGATATCTTTTTAACTAAATAAGATATCTTTATTATTAAATGAGATATCTTATATATTTAATAAGATATCTTTGATAACAGTTTAATAGGATATCTTATTTAATATGTCAGATATCTTATTTAATAATTAAGATATCTCAATTAGTTTATAAGATATCTCATTTAGTTTATAAGATATCTTATTAAACTTAACCTGATATTTTAAAAGTGGAATAAATATAAAAACGGCGTGCCATAACTGTCTGTCTGATTCGCGTTTGGTGGTATATGGAGTGAGAGACTTGGTAGACGTCTGTAAATTAAAAAAAATTTCACGGTCTGCTTGCTATACAAGTCTGTTTGTATCTCCGTAGGCGGTCATGTGAAGAGAGAAATTTGGTAGACGTCTGTAAGAAAGCATTAATGAGAATATTACGAGAATATTACACGATCTGTCTGTCTGTCTGTTTCTCTTTTGGTAATATATGAAGAAAGGTAGTGACGTCTATAAGAAAACAACAATGAGAACATTATACAGTCTGTTTCATGGGAAAGTCTGACTGTCTGTTTCCTTGTTGATAGTATATGAAAAGAGACACTTGGTAGACATCTTTATAAAACAATAATGAGAACACTACACGACCTGTCCCATGTACAAATCTGTCTGTCTGTTTTTCTGATGGTGATATATATGAAGAGAAAAACGTGGTAGATGTCTATAAGCAAACAACGAGAACATTACACGGCCTCTCTCATTGACAATATTGTCTGTTTTTTCGTTTTTAGCTATATACGAAGATTTGGGGATAGACCCAGAGTTGATTACCGGAATGACATACACCGACTGTGACAAAACCGGACTTTAAACTGGCAGTGTGACGGGTGCTAGGCGTGTAGCAGATCATACTTACCCTTCCGGAGCACCTGATGATACCTCAGTTTTTGTAGGGGTTCACACCACTAGTGCTTTAGTTCTGTGGCGTTCTTGTTCATCTTTGTTTATTTGTTTTGCCTTTGTTATGTTGTATCAATTCGTGTTGGATATGAATTGCCGTGATTTTTTTATTTTTGATTCTTGAATTCCTCCTGTCATCATTTTTTGATGCGCGGTATTCGTTTGCCGATGTATTGGTAGACGTTTATAATGGAAAATGATGAGACCATCACACAGTCTGCCTGATGTGCTAGATAAAATATTGGTACCTAATATTACCAAGCACAAATAACTGAAAAAATGCATCACAGGTCCTGCCGTCATAACCATACAAAAGTAACTATATATCTCAATCATGTTAATATTTATGTCTGTATGTGGTTTTGGTCTCAACTTCAGCAAAAACATCTGACTGTTCCACTGCATGTATTTCTGCCTGTCAGAATATCTGAACTGTTCGTATTTTCCACGCAAAAGGAAGAAAGGGGTGGATATCTGAGAAAATAAAATTTTACATACTTAATAAACGGGAAATAAGGTTGGTAATAACGGTGTGTTGGTCCGTCCTAATGTCTTTTTTTTTATCTTTTTCTGTGTCTTTGCTTCTAACTGTCTATTTTCATACTTGTCGGTTTCGAATTTAGCCTTTGTCTTTTAGCTCAACTTAAGACAGAGATCAGATAAGACACACGGACATTTCTCTACTTGTCCGTGTGTCTAATCTGATCTCTGTCTTTCTGCGCGACAGTCAATTCCTCAAATGTCCGTTGGTCTTATCGGATCTCTGTATTCCTGTTCGACTGTCCATTCTTAATCTTACCTGTCTGTATGTCTTATCTGAGCTCTGTCTTTCTGTACGACTGTCAATTCCTCTACCCGTCAATATGTCTTATCTGATCTCTATCTTTTTGGTCGACTGTCAATTCCTCTACCTGTCCATATATCTTATCTGGTCTCTGTCTTTCCATTCGAATGTCAATTCCTCTACCTGTCCGTATGTCTTATCTGATCTCTGTCTTTCTCTATGACTGTCAATTTCTCTACCTGTCCATGTCTCATCTGATCTCTGTCTTTATATTCGACTGTCCATTCTCATAGCTGTCGGTATGTCTTATCTGATATCCGTCTTTCTATTCGATTGTCCACTCCTCTACTGTCCGTATGTCTTATCTGATCTCTGTCTTTCTGTTAAACTGCCCATTCATCCACCCGTACATAAGTCTGATCTTATATCTGACTTCTGGTCGACTGTCCATTCCTCTACCTATCCAAATACATACATCTTATCTGATCTCTGTCGTTCAATTGGACTGTCCATACCTCTACCTGTCCATATGTTTTTTCGGATCTTTTTCTTTCTGTTCGACTGTCAATTCCTCTACCTGTCCATATATCTTATCTTATCTCTGTCTTTCTATTCGACTGTCCATTCCTCTACCTGTCCGTATGTCTTATCTGATCTCTGTCTTTCTCTATAACTGTTAATTTCTCTTCATGTCCATGTCTTATCCGTCTCTGTCTTTATATTCGACTGTCCATCCTCATAGCTGTCGGTATGTCTTATCTGATCTTTGTCTTTCTGTTCGACTGTCCATTCCTCTACCGTCCACAAATTTTATGTGATCTCTGTCTTTCTATTCGACTGTCCATTCCTCTACGTGTCAATATATCTTATCTGATGTTTGTCTTTCTATTCGACTTTCCATTCCCCTTCCTGTCGGTATGTCTTATCTGATCTTTCTTTCTGTTCGACTGTTCATTCCTCTACCTGTCAATATATCTTATCTGACCTCTGTCTTTCTATTGGACTGTCCATTCCTCTACATGTCCGTATGTCTTATCTGATCTCTGTCTTTCAGTTTGACTGTCCATTCCTCTACCCTCACAAAAGTCTTAGCTGATCTCTCTTTTTGGTCGACTGTCCATTCCTCTACCTGTCCGTATGTCTTATCTGATCTCTGTCTTTCTCTATGACTGTCAATTTCTCTAAATGTCCTGTCTTTATATTCGACTGTCCATCCCCATAGCTGTCGGTATATCTTATCTGATCTCCGTCTTTCTATTCGATTGTCCACTCCTCTTCCTGTCCGTATGTCTTATCTGATCTCTGTCTTTCTGTTAGACTGTTCATTCATCTGCCCGTGCATAAGACTGATCTGATCTCTGACGTTCTGGTCTACTGTTCATTCCTCTACCTGTCCAAATATATACATCTTATCTGATCTCTGTCATTCTATTGGACTGTCAATTCTTCTACCTCTCCGTATGTCTTATCTGATCTCTGTCTTTCTGTTCGACAGTAAATTCCTCTACCCGTCAATATATCTTATCTGATCTCTGTCTTTCTGGTCGACTGTCCATTCCTTTACTTGTCCATATATCTTATCTGGTCTCTGTCTTTCTATTCGACTGTCCATTCTTCTACCTGTCCGTATGTCGTATCTGATCTCTGTCTTTCTCTATGACTGTCAATTTCTCTACATGTCCATGTCTTACCTGATCTCTGTTTTTATATTCGACTGTCCATCCTCATAGCTGTCGGTATGTCTTATCTGATCTTTGTCTTTCTGTTCGACTGTCCATTCATCCACCGTCCACAAATCTTATGTTATCTCTGTCTTTCTATTCGACTGTCCATCCTTAAAGCTGTTGGTATGTCTTATCTGATCTCTGTCTTTTTGTTCGACTGTCCACTCCTCTACCTGTCAATATATCTTATCTGATGTTTGTCTTTCTAGTCGACTTTCCATCCCGCTTCCTGTCCGTATGTCTTATCTGATCTTTCTTTCTATTCGACTGTTCATTCCTCTACCTGTCACTATATCTTATCTGATCTCCGTCTTTCTATTGGACTGTCGATTCCTCTACATGTCCGTATGTCTTATCTGATCTCTGTCTTTCTGTTCGACTGTCCATTCCTCTTCCTGTACAAATGTCTTATCTGATCTCTGTCTTTTTGCTCGACTATCAATTCCTCTACCTGTCCATATATCCTATCTGGTCTCTTTCTATTCGACTGTCCATTCCTCTACCTGTCCGTATGTCTTATCTGATCTCTTGTTTTTCTCTATGACTGTCAATTTCTCTACCTGTCCATTTCTTATCTGATCTCTGTCTTTATATTCGACTGTCCATCCTCATAGCTGTCGGTATGTCTTATCTGATATCCGTCTTTCTATTCGAGTGTCCACTCCTTTTCCTGTCCGTATGTCTTATCTGATCTCTGTCTTTCTGTTAGACTGTCCATTCATCTACCCGTGCATAAGTCTGATCTGATCTCTTACGTTCTGGTCTACTGTCCATTCCTCTACCTGTCAAAATATATACATCTTATCTGATCTCTGTCGTTCTATTGGGCTGTCCATTCCTCTACCTATCCGTATGTGTTATCTGATCTCTTTCTTTCTGTTCGACAGTCAATTCCTCTACCCGTCAACATGTCTTATCTGATCTCTGTCTTTATGGTCGACTGTCCATTCCTCTACCTGTCCATATATCTTATTTGGTCTCTGTCTTTCTATTGGACTGTCCATTCCTCTACCTGTCCGTATATCTTATCTGATGTTTGTCTTTCTTGCGACTTTCCATTCCTCTTCCTGTCCGTTTATCTTATATGATCTTTCTTTCTGTTCGACTGTTCATTCCTCCACCTGTCAATATATTTGATCTGACCTCTGTCTTTCTATTGGACTGTCCATTCTTCTTCCTGTCCGTGTGTCTTATCTAATCTCTGTCTTTCTGTTCGACTGTTCATTCCTCTACATGTCCGTATGTCTTATCTGATCTCTGTCTTTCTTTTCGATTGTCCATTCCTCTACCCGTACAAAAGTCTGATCTGATCTCTGACGTTCTGGTCGACTGTCCATTCCTCTACCTGTCCAAATATATACATCTTATCTGATCTCTGTCGTTCTATTGGACTGTCAATTCCTCTACCTGTCCGTTTGTCTTATCAGATCTCTGTCTTTCTGTTCGACTGTCCATTCCTGTACCTGTNCGTATGTCTTATCTGATCTCTGTCTTTATATTCGACTGATCATCATCATAGCTGTCGGTATGTCTTATCTGATTTCTGTCTTTCTATTCGACTGTCCGTTCCTCTACAGTCCACATATCTTATGTGATATCTATCTTTTTGTCCAACTGTCCATTCCTCTTCCTTGTCATATATCTTATCTGATCTCTGTCTTTCTACTTGACAGTCAATTCCTCTACCTGTCTGCATGTCTTATCTGATCTCTGTCTTTCGTTCTGTTTTGCTGACCTTCCCTCTCTCTGTGCAAATATCTCATTTGTTTATCTATATCTATGTCTTTCTGTTCACCATTTTTTCTGTTGGGATGTCCCATCTGTTCTATCTCTTTCAGTTCAGCTGTCCATATCTCAATCTGTAAATATGTCCTGTCTGTTCTATATCTTTCCGTTCGGCTGTCCATATCTCAATCTGTAAATATGTACTATCTGTTCTATCTCTTTCAGTTCAGCTGTCCATATCTCAATCTGTAAATATGTCCTATCTGTTCTATATCTTTCCATTCGGCTGTCCATATCTCAATCTGTATATATGTTCTATCTGTTCTACATCTTTCCGTTCGGCTGTCCATATTTCAATCTGTAAATATGTCCTATCATAACCCCATCGCAATCTGCGCCTGTCCCAAGTCAGGAATATGTTGGTCATTGTCTTGTCTTTTCTTCTTATAAAATTTTAGTTTCTTGATATTCGGGTTACTGGGTGTGGTTTGTTGCCATTGATTTATTCACTTTTTTACATTTTTTGGGCCATTTATGGCTTGCTATACAGTGTGAGGTTCCTCAATATGTTGAAGACCCTACGCTGATCCCTTGAGATTTTGTTTTGGGTCGTTTTAATTTGGAGATGGGATGTTGTCTCCTTGACATTTAACCCATTTCCTTTCTTTTCATATCAGATCTATATCTTTCCATTCGGCTGTCCATATTTCAATATGTATATTTCTCCTATCTGTCAAATATCTCTTCCGTTCGGCTGTTCATATCTCAATATGTTAATATGTCATACATGTTCTATATCTTTCCGTTCGGCTGTCCATATCTCAATCTGTAAATATGTAATATCTTTTCTATATCTTTCCGATCGGCTGTCCATATCTCAATCTGTAAATATGTCCTATCTGTTCTATATCTCCTGTCCGGCTGTCCATATCTCAATCTGTAAATATGTCATATCATCTGTTCTATATCTTTCCGCTCGGCTGTTCATATCTCAATCTGTAAACATGTCCTCTCTGTTTTATATCTTTCCGCTCGGCTGTTCATATCTCAATCTGTAAACATGTCCTCTCTGTACTATATCTTTCCGTTCGGTTGTACATATCTCAATTTTTAAATATGTCCCATCTGTTCTATATCTTTCCGTTCGGCTGTCCATATCTCAATATGTATATATCTCCTATTTGTTCTATATCTTTCCGTTCGGCTGTCCATATCTCAATCTGTAAATATGTACCATCTGTTCTATATCTTTACGTTCGGTTGTCCATATCTTAATCTGTTAACATTCCTAATCTTTCTGTTCGGCTTTCCATATCTCAATCTGTAGACATTTCCTATCAGTTCTATATCTTTCTATTCGGCTGTCCATATTTCAATATGTACATGTATATTTCTCCTATCTGTCCAATATCTTTCCGTTCGGCTGTCCATATCTTAATATGTTAATATGTCATACATGTTCTATATCTTTCTGTTCGGCTGTCCATATCTCAATATATTAATATGTCATATAGGTTCTATATCTTTCCGCTCGGCTGTCCATATCTCAATTTCTAAATATGCTCTATCTGTTCTATATCTTTTTGTTGGGCTGTCCATATCTCAATCTGTAAATATGTCCTATTTGTTCTATATATTTCCGTTCGGCTGGTCATATCTTTACGTTAGGGCGTCCATATCTCATATCTCAATCTGTAAATATGTCATATCTGTTCTATATATTTCCGTTCGAATGTCCATATCTCAATCTGTAAGTATGTCCTATCTGTTTTATATCAATCCGCTCGGCTGTTCATATCTCAATCTGTAAACATGTCCTATATGTTCTATATCTTTCCGTTAGGCCGTCCATATCTCAACCTGTAAACATGTCCTGTCTGTTCTATATCTTTCCGATCGGCTGTCCATTTCTCCATCTGTCAACATATCATATCTGTTCTATATCTTTCCTTTCGGCTGTTCATATCTCAATCTGTAAACATGTCATATATGTTCTATATCTTTCCGTTAGGCCATCCATATCTCAATCTGTAAACATGTCCTGTCTGTTCTATATCTCTGCGTTCGGCTGTCCATATCTCAATCTGTCAACATAACATATCTGTTCTATATCGTTCCGTTCGGTTGTACATATCTCAATTTTTAAATATCTCCGATCTGTTATGTATCTTTCCCTTCGGCTGTCCATATCTCAATATGTATATATCTCCTATTTGTTCTATATCTTTCCGTTCGGCTGTCCATATCTCAATCTGTAAATATGTACCATCTGTTCTATATCTGTTCTATATCTCTCCGTTCGGTTGTCCATATCTTAATCTGTAAACATTTCTATCTGTTCTATATCTTTCTGTTCGGCTTTCCATATCTCAATCTGTAGACATTTCCTATCAGTTCTATATCTTTCCATTCGGGCTGTCCATATTTCAATATGTATATTTTCCCTATCTGTCCAATATCTTTCCGTTCGGCTGTCCATATCTCAATTTGTTGATATGTCATACATGTTCTATATCTTTCCGTTCGGCTGTGCATATCTCAACGTGTAAATTTGTAATATCTGTTCTATATCTTTCCGTTCGGCTGTCCATATCTCAATCTGTACATATGTCATATTTGTTCTATATCTTTCCGTTCGGCTGCTCATATCTCAATCTGTAAACCTTCCTATCTGTCCTATATCTTTACGTTAGGCGTCAATATCTCATATCTCAATCTGTAAATATGTCATATCTGTTCTATATCTTTCCGTTCGGCTGTTCATATCTCAATCTGTAAACATTTCCTATCAGTTCTATTTCTTTCCATTCGGCTGTCCATATTTCAATATGTATATTTTTCCTATCTGTCCAATATCTTTCCGTTCGACTGTCCATATCTCAATTTGTTAATATGTCATACATGTTCTATATCTTTCCGTTCGGCTGTGCATATCTCAATCTGTAAATATGTAATATCTGTTCTATAACTTTCTGTTCGGCTGTCCATATCTCAATCTGTAAATATGTAATATCTTTTCTATATCTTTCCGATCAGCTGTCCATATCTCAATCTGTAAATATGTCCTATCTGTTCTATATCTCCTGTCCGGCTGTCCATATCTTAATCTGTAAATATGTCATATCATCTGTTCTATATCTTTCCGCTCGGCTGTTCATATCTCAATTTGTAAACATGTCCTCTCTGTTCTATATCTTTCCACTCGGCTGTTCATATCTCAATCTGTAAACATGTACTCTCTGTACTATATCTTTCCGTTCGGTTGTACATATCTCAATTTTTAAATATGTCCCATCTGTTCTATATCTTTCCGTTCGACTGTCCATATCTCAATCTGTAAATATGTACCATCTGTTCTATATCTTTCCGTTCGGTTGTCCATATCTTAATCTGTAAACATTCCTATCTGTTCTATATCTTTCTGTTCGGCTGTCCATATCTCAATCTGTAGACATTTCCTATCAGTTCTATATCTTTCCATTCGGCTGTCCATATTTCAATAAGTACATGTATATTTCTCCTATCTGTCCAACATCTTTCCGTTCGGCTGTCCATATCTTAATATGTTAATATATCATACATATTCTATATCTTTCCGTTCGGCTGTGCATATCTCAATCTGTAAATATGTCCTATATGTTCTATAACTTTCTGTTCGGCTGTCCATATCTCAATCTGTACATATGTCATATCTGTTCTATATCTTTCTGTTCGGCTGTCCATATCTCAATATATTAATATGTCATAAAGGTTATATATCTTTCCGCTCGGCTGTCCATATTTCAATTTGTAAATATGTTCTATCTGTTCTATATCTTTTTGTTGGGCTGTCCATATCTCAATCTGTAAATATGTCCTATTTGTTCTAAATATTTCCGTTCGGCTGTTCATATCTTTACGTTAGGGCGTCCATATCTCATATCTCAATCTGTAAATATGTCATATCTGTTCTATATATTTCCGTTCGGCTGTCCATATCTCAATCTGTAAGTATGTCCTATCTGTTTTATATCAATCCGCTCGGCTGTTCATATCTCAATCTGTACACATGTCCTATATGTTCTATATCTTTCCGTTAGGCCGTCCATATCTCAACCTGTAAACATGTCCTGTCTGTTCTATATCTTTCCGATCGGCTGTCCATTTCTCAATCTGTCAACATATCATATCTGTTCTATATCTTTCCTTTCGGCTGTTCATATCTCAATCTGTAAACATGTCATATATGTTCTATATCTTTCCGTTAGGCCATCCATATCTCAATCTGTAAACATGTCCTGTCTGTTCTATATTTTTCCGTTCGGTTGTACATATCTCAATTTTTAAATATGTCCCATCTGTTCTGTATCTTTCCCTTCGGCTGTCCATATCTCAATATGTATATATCTCCTATTTGTTCTATATCTTTCCGTTCGGCTGTCCATATCTCAATCTGTAAATATGTACCATCTGTTCTATATCTGTTCTATATCTCTCCGTTCGGTTGTCCATATCTCAATCTGTAAACATTTCTATCTGTTCTATATCTTTCTGTTCGGCTGTCCATATCTCAATCTGTAAATATGTACCATCTGTTCTATATCTGTTCTATATCTCTCCGTTCGGTTGTCCATATCTCAATCTGTAAACATCTCCTATCAGTCCTATATCTTTCCATTCTGCTGTCCATATTTCAATATGTATATTTTCCCTATCTGTCCAATATCTTTCCGTTCGGCTGTCCATATCTTAATTTGTTAATATGTCATACATGTTCTATATCTTTCCGTTCGGCTGTGCATATCTCAATCTGTAAATATGTAATATCTGTTCTATAACTTTCTGTTCGGCTGTCCATATCTCAATCTGTAAATATGTCCTATCTGTTCTATATATTTCCGTTCGGCTGTCCATATCTCAATCTGTAAATATGTCCTATCTGTTCTATATCTATCCGCTCGACTGTTCATATCTCAATCTGTAAACATGTCCTATATGTTCTATATCTTTCCGTTAGGCCGTCCATATCTCAATCTGTAAATATGTCCTTCCTATTCTATATCTTTCCGTTCGGCTGTCATATCTCAATCTGTAAACCTCAATCTGTACATATATCATATCTGTTCTATATCTATCTGTTCGGCTGTCCATTTCTCAATATATAAATATGTCATATAGGTTCTATATCTTTCCGTTGGGCTGTCCATATCTCAATTTGTAAATATGTCCTATTTGTTCTATATCTTTCCGTTCGGCTGCTCATATCTCAATCTGTAAACCTCCCTATCTGTCGTCCTATATCTTTACGTTAGGCGTCAATATCTCATATCTCAATCTGTAAATATGTCATATCTGTTCTATATCTTTCCGTTCGGCTGTTCATATCTCAATCTGTAAACATGTCATATCTGTTCTATATCTTTCCGTTCGGCTGTTCATATCTCAATCTGTAAACATGTCCTGTCTATTCTATATATCTCCGTTCGGCTGTCCATATCGCAATCTGTCAACATATCATATCTGTTCTATATCTTTCCGTTCGGCTGTCCATATCTCATCTCAATCTGTAAATATGCCCTATCTGTTCATATCTTTCCGTTCGGCTTTTCATATCTCAATCTGTAAACCTGCCTATCTGTCCTATATCTTTACGTTAGGGCGTCAATATCTCAACCTGTAAATATGACCTATCTGTTCTATTTCTTTTCGTTCGGCTGTCCATACCTCAATCTGTAAACATGTCCTATCTGTTC
Source organism: Modiolus philippinarum (assembly GCA_002080025.1). Lineage (NCBI taxonomy): Eukaryota > Metazoa > Mollusca > Bivalvia > Mytilida > Modiolidae > Modiolus > Modiolus philippinarum. Next base: position 11,021 of record MJUU01029105.1, read on the forward strand.
TATATCTTTCCGTTAGGCCGTCCATATCTCACTCTCTAAATATGTCATATCTGTTCTATATCATTCCGTGAGGCCGTCCATATCTCAATCTGTAAATATGTCCTATCTGTTCTATATCTTTCCGTTCAATTGTCCATATCTGAATCTGTAAATATGTTATATCTGTTCTATATCTTTTTGTTGGGTTGTCCATATCTCAATCTATAAATATTGCCTATCTGCTCTATATTTTTCCGTTTGGCTGTTCATATGTGGATCTGTAAATATGTCCTATCTGTTATATATCTTTCCGTCTGGCTTTTAATATCTCACTCTGTAAACATGTCCTGTCTGTTCTATATCTCTCCGTTCGGCTGTGCATATCTGAATCTGTAAACATGTCCTATCTGTTCTATATCTTTCCGTTAGGCTGTTCATACCTCACTCTGTGAATATGTCATATATGTTATATATCTTTCCCTTCGGCTGTCCATATCTCAAGCTGTAAACATGTTTTATCTGTTCTATATCTTTCCATTAGGCCGGCCATATCTCAATTTGTAAATATGTCATATCTGTTCTATATAATTCCGTTAGGTCGTTCATATCTCAATCTGTAAATATGTCCTATCTATTCTATATCTTTACGTTAGGCCGTCCGTATCTCACTCTGTAAATATGTCATATCTTATCCATATCTTTCCCCTCGGCTGTCCATATCTCAAGCTGTAAACATGTTTTATCTGTTCTATATCTTTCCGTCAGTCCGCCCATATCTCAATTTGTAAATATGTCATATCTGTTCTATATCATTCCGGTCAGCTCTCCATATCTCAAACATGGCCTATCTGTCTTATATCTTTACGTTAGGGCGTCCATATCTCAATTTGTAAATATGTCCTATATGTTCTATATCTTTCCGTTCGGCTTTTCATATCTCAATCTGTAAAAAATGTCCTATCTGTTCTATATATTTCCGTTACGCCGTCCATATCTCAATCTGTAAACATGTTCTATCTGTCCTATCTGTTTACGTTAGAGCGTCCATATCTCAATCTGTAAATATGTCCTATATCTTCTATATCTTTCTGTTCGGCTGTCCATATCTCAATCTGTAAACATGTCTTATCTGCTCTATATCTTTCCGTTAGGCCGTCCATAACTCACTCTTGTAAATATGTCATGTCTGTTCTATATCGTTCCGTTCGGCTGTCCATATCTCAAGCTGTAACAATGTTTTATCTGTTCTATATCTTTGCGTTAGGCCATCCATATCTCAATTTGTAAATATGTCATATCTGTTCTATATCATTCCGTTAGGCTGTCCATATCTCAATCTGTAAATATGTCATATCTGTTCTATATCTTTCCGGTCAGCTGCCCATATCTCAAACTGTATATATATGCTATCTGTTCTATTTCTTTCCATTCGGCTGTCCATATCTCAGTCTGTTAATATGACATATCTGTTCTATGTATTTCCGTTCGGCTGTCCATATCTCAATCTGTAAATATGTTCTATATGTTCTATATCTTTACGTTAGGGCGTCCATATCTCAATTTGTAAATATGTCATATCTGTACTATATCTTTCCGTTCGGCTGTCCATATCTCAATCTGTAAATATGTCCTATCTGTTCTATATCTTTCCGTTCGGCTTTTCATATCTCAATTTGTAAACATCCGTTGATGCACATTCCAAATTGGTGCAATTTTAATCCCTCGAGTAAACGTGTCAATAAGCATGTTTATTTTGATCAAATGGAAAAATAAGCACACCATGAAAAAGGTAGTTTCTAGTGTAAATAATCAAATGAATATATGCAAATATTTGTCAAACCAGGGCGTGTATTTAATTTGTACAAAGCGAAAGTTAAAATTTATCTTATCTTAAGAAACCAAGCCGATTTTAAACTGATTTGTTCCATAATATCGTCGTGTGCGTTCTGAACTGATTTCCAGGCTGATAATTTTCAGCGTATTGAATTACACGTAATACCTAGATCGAAAAATCCGATTTGCGTCTTGCTAGGAGCCTCGCAGCAGTGGCCATCTTTCATTCGAGCTACAGCGAGTGACTCTTAGACCTGTAGGAAATTTCATGTTGTAGACTTCTAAGATCGAATGTTTTATGTTCCTCGTTGGTGTCCACCTAAGAGGTATTGGTTTCTTCCGGACACAAATCTTAAAGGGTACAATCCGAAGACTGTTCAATGCAATTTTGTTCTAATATTCACCCGGTTGTTTAAGATTGAAAGATTTTGAATGAAAAGATGTCGAAAATCTTAGAGAGAATATGAACGGACATCACACGCACACGCCAAATGACTGCACAAACCCAAACATAGGTAAGCTAAGGCCAAAATTAAAATTGTGTTTGTTTCTCTTACCCTACCGACCCTGAAAAATTACCATACTCAAATAATTTTATTGACTGTTCAGGAAAAATTTCGGAATGGTCTCTAAAACAAGAACCTTGATTGATATCTTTGTCTTTAGGCAGCCTGAAAATATAGATACGAAGCGGCCTTCTGTGCAACAACACTAGTACCAAATTTATTCAAACGTTGAAATCTTTGATAACATAAGGTTTTTGTTGGTGGATTCTTGTAAGGGACAATTCCTGTAATGCTTGGTGACTGCATTGTTTATGCCGAATATCTATACTTCACTAATTGTTCCAGTGATGTTATTTGAAATACTAATACTGAGAAAAATGTTGTCGCCAGTGTCTTTTTACGATAATCGACGACAAAAGGTATCTTTCATTTTCGGCATATATTTTAGGAGTTGACAATATGTCCGCAAGGATTTCTATTTGTCGGTTATCAATTATCGAGACAGAAAAGGCGAGGATCGAGTGAAAAATTATGTATCGAGTAAGATAAAGTGAGTATCAAGTGAGAAAAGCGAGTATCGAGTAATGTACATGTATAGCAATTACTAATGAGAAAAAAACGAGAATCGAGTAAGAAAAAGTGACTCGATTGAAAAAGCAAGTATCGAGTAAGAACAAATGGAGCATCGAATGAGTAAAATCAAGAGCTGGGTGAGAGAAAAAAACGAGTACCGAGTGAGAAAAAGTGAGTATAGAGTTAAAAAATGCGAGAATCGAGTAAGAAAAAAATGGAGTATCGAATGAGATATAGCAAGTGTCGAGTAAGAAAAAAATGGAGTATCGAATGAGATATAGCAAGACGAGTAAGAAAAAATGGAGTATCGAATGAGATATAGCAAGTGTCGAGTAAGAAAAAATGGAGTATCGAATGAGATATAGCAAGTGTCGAGTAAGAAAAAAATGGAGTATCGAATGAGATATAGCAAGTGTCGAGTAAGAAAAAATGGAGCATCGAATGAGAAAAGCAAATATTGAGGGAGAAAAAGAGAGTAACGAGTTACAATATTAAGGTGGAGTTAACATACATTATCTAAATTTATGTAAATTCTAAAATCTAAGGATTAACTCCCTCCATCGTAGTTTTGTCCTTAGCTATATTTGATATTACTGATTATTCGGATTTCGTTTGGTTTTATGCATTTTAAACATTTTTTGAAATTATGGTTTTCCTTTGTTTGGGTTCTAGTGCTGCTGATGAGGAAATCCTTTCCGAAATGGCCATACAGCTCATTAAAATTATTGCAGTTGGAGTTGCATATGTGTTACGGTCTCATGTTCATTTACTCCGTATCCTTTCGTAAAATTATTAATATACTAAAACACAGAAGTTGCAGAATGAACAGTAAATTTCATTATGTTGTACACGTGTTTCAAGGAGTAACCTCTCATCAGCAGCATTAGAATCAAATAATATGGAAAGCCATAATCCAAAAGTAGTAAAAAAGATGTACTCATTACGAAAAAATATCGAAAAAGGAGGCCAAATCAAATACCAAGGACATCCACCGAGTGCCATACACGGAATGAAGCCTCGGTATTTTTAAGGGCTTAGAATTTTGATAAACATTTAATTTCTATAAAACGAAAGGTAAATTAGCATGTGAAATTAAGCAACAGTTCGTATTGTTCTATTTTGTGGTAAAATGCATTTGTAATTTATATTATGCCATTACGTGCAAGTAAGTTATATTTACAGAACAAGTGTGTATCTGTATCAGATTTACAATGAAGGGGCGTGGAAATCATCGAGTCCATCAGGACGAGATGATTTCCACGCCCCTTCATTGTAAACCTGATACAGATAATCACGTGTTCTGTAAATGATTTGTGGAATGGTCCAATGAAAAAGCAGCAAGTCGTTAGGTAAAGATATTTTGGGAAATTCTCAGCACGTTGGGTTTTACTTTAATTTAAGATGCAGTGTTCATACAATGAATCACACAAGGACGGACGTTGAATTTTTAGAGCTTTCCAACACAGAAGAAGGGTAGATTT
>MJUU01029106.1:0-16534 GCA_002080025.1 Modiolus philippinarum
AAAGTTACATCAAGTGTATCGCTTAAAATTGAGTGTCAGACAATTCAGTTTTCGTAACATGAGAATTCCTACAATGCATCCCCTACTTCAGACCACATATCTAATCAACCCTTACTATAGTTCGTGTATCGCTATCATCAGCGATATGGCGTCCCCTGTTTCTACATCCTGCTTTCCTGTTTACAATAAAAACCACATTTCAGACGGCCAATCCAACTTGTTGTCTGCGATGAAACGGGACTCATGTTAACGGGAAAATATGTAAATCGAACTATTTTTGATCGTCAGTATGAATACTATTCTTAAGTTGTTTCATATCTGTCCACAAGTTAAAGCATGAATGAAATGTTAAATGATGTTCATACTGAATATTTTGACACTGTTTATAAAACAGTTGTTGTGTCGAGCGAGTTTATTGCTCTTAAAGAAAAAGGACATCCGTTATGGCCAGATTCTACAACGCAATTATGATAATCATCTCAATCATTTCAATTAAATGACGGAAAATTGATGTAACAGACAGTCCCTATCAAACGACAAAAGGTTTACAAAGGACAGATCTCAACTATTCGAGTCGTGGGCATAACTTTGCTGTTGGACTGTGTTGCTCCTAGGGTCGACCAATCAAATGCAGTGATGTTGTGACTAACTCACTAACTGGCAGTTCCTTTGTGAAAAGATGACAAAATGCTACATTACAATATTTGGGTATTTTTTGTATTATGTATGAATGCACACAAATTTTGTCTGTTGTGTTTTCTTTAACACAAGAAGCTGATACACAGATATACAAAGATACAAAGATATACAAGTCAAAAACTGACGGTGGGGACAGATTTATTGAAGATTTTATTAAAGTCTCACCACTTATAAAACATGATAAAACAAATACATACACAATATACAAGTAAAATATTATAAGTGCCATTCTAAAAAGAATTATGAGAGACTAATATAAGCAATAAAACATTTACATATATAAAAATGTAAAATTACTATTTTGAATATAAGAAACTATTCCTTCGGCTAAGGGTATTAAAACAGTTTTGGCAACTACATCAAAAATATCAGTAAAAAAAAGTAAATAAATTTGTCGTTACCACTTAAAAAGTTAAAGTTTCTATTAGCCAACTGAGCTTCTCGGAACAAATTTTCTCGCAAATCTGCATACAAAGGGCAATCTAATAACACGTGTTGCTCATCCTCAATACTATCTTTACAAATAAAACAAACCTCCTTTTTCTCATACCTCCCCATTTCAACGCGTAAGGGAGCAACGCCACACCTAACTTTGCAAAATATAACGGCTTGAAATAATTTTACTTAAGTACATTTCTGATTCATAAACTTGCTTAAATATTTATATGTCCTCAACTTTTTACCTACATTCTGAGATAGATTTATTGAATCGGTTTTATTTCTAAAAATAGCGAACTGCTTGTCAAAATAAACAAGACAAACTGTCAATAGCTCATATTCAATGCCATTTCGATTATTCTTGCTCTGCTTGATGTGGCAGTGTTTCACTAAAATGAAAAAAATCACTTTAAACCGTTAACTTAAAACAAAATAGTGCAAAATATGAAAAATAACATGGGTCCCAGATCTAGTGTGGGCAAGTCGGAGGTTGAAAGGCTTGGCTTTTTAGTTGTGCATGATAGAATTAGGCAACTGCGATTTGGACACGCATCCAAAATTTTAAGAACAATTGCCTGGACTACTTTAAACAAACTTTTTAGTTAGCTCATATTGAAACCAGATAAAGTCGCTTCCGAGGTCAAATCAAAAGTGTTGAAATTATTATTATTATTATTCTAAAATCGACTTTGAAAAAAAATTCTTAAAACGCTATATTAAAGTAGATAGAATTTTTTTGAGATATCAATATCTGAATATTTTGATACATATTGAACAAATTTTGAGTTACTATCATACAAAGACTTCACGGTAAATTAGCGTGCATGCTTTCACGGGATATCCTTTTTATCAGCAATTTCGGTCTTTTGTTATTTACTCTGCGTCTGCATGTTTACAATTAAATGAAAAAAGACAAAAATAGACAACGATAGGAACTCTGGATAGCCGGTACGGTTAAACCGGTTTATGGGTACCCAAACCTCCCTTTCCTCTTTCCCGTTTCCCTACAGTATTATAAATATACAAATAAAACCCAATACAGGTGGACCATTAACTCCAAGACAACAATCTTAAAAGAAAGAATAAGACAAAACGTATGATTTAAAAAGATGGGCCAGGGAGTGCTCGCCGCTAAATTGCCGACTAGTTCAAGGAGCTTAGTCTGCTGCCAAAAATCATTCCTGTGAAATTTGGTTGAATTTGCATCAATGTTTAAAGAGTATATGTTGAAATATCATTTTACTATGATATTGCTATGGTCGAACAAGTGAATCGAAATCAAGATTAAAAACCAGTCAATACCTTAAAAGGGTTACACATTATATACATATCAAACGGGAAAAGTAACACTTCGATCACATATCGTGCAAAAAATTCATTAAACGTTCACTTGCCTTTTTTATTCGCAAAAATTAGCATCATTGGTCTTTTATAGTTCTGTAACTGTTTTGCCTCAAAATGCACCATTTTCTTCAAAGTGGGATGTAATAAAAAGGAATAACTTTATTATTTAATCTAATTTGCATCGTTTAAATTCCGGGACCAATCGCATAAAGGGTAAAAGTCAGGACACATTAAAATTGAAAATCAGGAATTACGGTCTTCCAGAACAATTCATGTCGCTGTTCTCTTGTCGGATTTCGATGTATTTGAAGTGTCGATACTGTCAGTGGTTTTACTTGAAAATTTATGCTTTAATTATAAAGAAAACTGTATTTTTAATGAAGTTTGAATTTTGTTTATATTTCAAATACGCGTTCATGAATTTGAGAGATTAAAAGCGTGTAGTATGCTATATGATAATTATCTTAGATTTACTATATCCCAATTGAAGGAAAGCAACCTATCTTAAGAGCTGTGGTGAAAGCGTCTGCATGTTTACATTTTTTCAATATTATTCGTATTGAATCCGGGACAATCGTAGAAGAGCAGGACAATTTATCGTAGAAAATCATGTCCTCGCAGGACAACGTTACCTACTGTGATATTTGTATGCAGTTAGTTTAATGGCTGGTGTTTACGTATTGAATTAATATTATTTATCTTACACATTTTGAAACGGTAAATTAGATTCAAATATTTGCAAAATTGCAAAATACGTCGGTAAAAATCAATAGTAAATTTATAATCATTAAAATCACAAAAAAAATTATATAGAAATCATAAACAAGCATTCATTTCTTTCGACAATGAATATTGTCTCAATCATGGATTTGATCCCAAGTAGACCATACATTTGTTTATAAAGAAATATTACGGCTTATCTCTTGCATTACAATCCTGTTTTACAAATCATAGATTTCAGGTTTATTCTATTTAAAGTGGGATTACGGGAACAAGAAATTACAAAAGCTGTTCAGAGCTTTTAATCCGTCTCAATTTAACACACGAAAATAAAATATTTATATATAATACAATACATAAAAATACATATAAGTTATATATAAATTTTATATATATAGCTTTATACAATCATAAAACACAAGCACAGAACAACATATAAGACCTACCAAACTAGACATATACATGTATAAAGCATTAAACACATAATCCCGGCAAACAAAAAATCAAAAACTAAAGCTCAAACTAGCGCAAAAAACGTAATGACATAAATAAGGGAACTAAAACAAGTAGGGTCAATTCCTGAGACCACAACAAGAAAACACTGAAGCTTTTTGAAGTTAAAAAAATATTGTTCACTGTGCATGTCAACGTATATTTGTTTACCTTTGGAGACGAAATATTAACATTGATGTTATATTTCTTCTTTTCAGAGTTAACATTGCTGATGGTTTAGTTTTTATTGTTATATTTGTAGTATTTGCGTTTTGTGGTTGTGTAGAATCTTTTGTCTTCCGTTTTCTGATGTTCTTACTTTTGCTTGTCTCTGGACTTTGATTTTTGTAATCTTGTTCTTTGTTCCTTCGGTATTCTACTGCCTTTGGTTTGGGAACATCTGTTAGAAGCATACTGTAATATTTGTTCCGTCGGAAAAGATATTCTATTATATTGTATCCCTTTTGAACAAATGTTAAAAAGGAACTTCTGTTCTGTAACAGTAGCGTTTATATAAAACGCAAATGAATTGACTAAGGAATACCTACGAATTTCCCACTGCAGGAATACTGAACTTGTCGTTGCTCCAAAGAATGACATTAAAATTACAATAAAGGTACATATCGAAATGAACATTATATAATTGCTAGTCATGTGAATTGTATAAAATTCTATTGAGTATTATTAATGAGAATGATGTTCAACGCTTTGGTAAATACATGTAAAAGATGAATATAATAAAACCACCAGTAAGAAGTAGTTCAAAGTACTTAAATGTTGTATTGAAAATAATTTTAACATAAAGTATATGCAAGATATATTTTTTTCTCCCAATTTCGATAATTTTGCTAATTACGCACCACAGAAAAGCAATGACAGACAACAAACAGGATGTAACTCCTCCTGACAAATACAACATGGCTAGCCTGAATACCGATAGTATGATGAAAGAAAAGAACGGACAAAGGAACGGAAATATTAGCGAGGACAGTATCCGGAAGGTTGAAATGCACAACGAACCACCGGCAGTCAGTAAGACAGACAGCTGGAAAGACAGGGGATGGGCTTGGATAATACTATCAGGTTTGGTTTACACCGTCTCTAACTTGTCTTTGTGCCAATTGGATTTCTACTCATGACAATACTGTAAATGTTTGTTATTACACTTATTTATTATCTACTTAAAATTCCATTTGCTAATTCATTTAACGCAAATGCTGCTACTTTTTCTTATACATTTTTTGCTATGATGGTGACATTTTCAGTAGAGTTATTAAGTGAGTGGTTGGGTAGTCATGCGTGATAGTAGATTGGATGCGTATCAAACATTTATAGGGATTTAATTCAGAATGTTCGAAATCATTTTGTAATGTTCCTGGTTTGAAAAAAAAAATAACACCACACATGGTATCCCGATAAAGATGCCACGGAGCAAATTGCTCCATGCATGTTGTATCTTGTTTTTTCCTTCGAGGTTATGATAAAAATCACACGGAGCAAACAGAGCTCCGCGTGAATTTTATCATAAGGTTGCTATCATGTCAATTTGTAGATTCTCGTCCACCTTAACAAAAAATTTGGGGTGGGTGCGAGGGTTTTGTTTATTTTTTTTTTTACTGATTTTCACTAAAATTGATAAGAATTTAAAGAGAATTTCTGAATAATTGAAAAAAAAATTGAGCTTAGAAAAAATGGGGCTGGTGGGGATGAGAATCTATTAATTAATTTGATGTGGCCTAACATCAAAGAAAAAAGCAAGATACAATACACACGGAGTAATATGCTCCGTGGCATCTTTATCGGGATACCCCGTGTGATATACTACGTGAATGACCGCAGTGAAATAAAAAAGAACAACATATTCAAGTACAAACAAAAGCCCCTTTTCTATCTGTAGTACATTCCTTGATGAAGACACATTATTGAAGAAAAACTAAAAAGAAATGTTGAACGGCACAAAAACAAATGAGACAGTGTGAGGACAGTGTGAGCAGAATTGATTCAAATAACGATAATATATTCAGATTCAATATTATATATTCAATTTTGTTTAAAAATAATTTATATTATACTAAAATTTATGTACGATAATTTGTTTAATATAAATATTACATATTTAAATTTATTTCAATTTTAGGAGGATTCCTTCATGTGTTTCTGTTTGTTGGTATTGGTAAATCGTTTGGATTATTCTTTGTGGAGTTTTTAAAAGTCTACGATACAAATTCATCGTTATTGTCTGCCATTCTTTCCGTGCATAATCTGGTCATAAGCATATCATGTAAGTTTGTATATTACTATAATGGTTATTGTATATTGTATATGCCAAAAATAATACTATTAACTCGCGAAATGAACGGTGAAAGTAAGTTTCTTGTATTTGCAATTAAAGAAATTTTCTTTTTAATTAGAGAATGAATTTTACATCTTTATTAACGTATTGTACACAAATCACTTGGACTCTAAAATGTGTAATCATTCATGACTTAATTTCCGAAATGGCCATACAGCTCATTAAAATTATTGCAGTTGGAGTTTACATATGTGTTATGGTGTCATGGTCATTTACTCCATATCCTTTCGTAAAATATTTATAGTAAATTGAAAAAAATCCAATGCAAGATTTATATGTCAGAAAGACGACATTGTTACACTATTTTATACAATCTTCTCTGATTTCTACACAGACACACAAACAACCAATCCGTTTAAACGAATTCTTGAATTTACAACTTGATAAACCAATCCCCAATCTTTGCATGTAGAAGCTCTTATTTATCAGACAATTTAGAAACTTTCCTTTTGCCCTACAATTGAAATTTGATGCGCAATTCATTATATAATATACTAACATTGATGCAAAATTTTAGTAATTTGCTGTCATCTCATCATTCTCTCTTCTTTATATTTAAAACTGGAAGCATTTAAAACAGAAAAGATATAACATTATGTATTTTTCTTTTTGTTTTAGCTTTATTTGCTTTAAACATAGGAACCAAGGTGTTTGGACCAAGAAAATTAATTATCATAGGAGGGTTTATATGTTTTGCATCACATATATTAAATGCATTTGTACCTGGAGTTGCTGCACTTGTCATCACACAGAGTGTGCTTTATGGTAAGCTGTTTAACTATTGTGCTTTACAGTTGTTTTGGCAAAGTATCTTATGATGGCAAAATTCATATTCATTAACGATTAGAGAAAAAAGGGAGAGAAACAAGAGCTGAAATGCCCCTTGCAATTTGCAAGATTTGCAAATTGGCTTAGAAATTATTACACAACACCTGAGGGGACACAGGTGTTAAAATCTGTGTGACCTGTGTGCAAGAGATTATGGACATCAAAGATTGCTTGCCGCTTGTCAATGTCAAAAATAATCATTGAACGATTGATATTGAAGAATAACGCAACAGTTAAAAAAAAGAGAAAATAAAAAACTTTTATGTAATATAAATAGCTAAGTATATCAAAATGATGCATCCTTTAATATACAAAAATAGGATTTGCGCTTTCAATTAAATCATTTCAATCGTATAAATTCATAAAGACAAAAGTCTTTTTTATTTAAATTCCTTTGGGGTTTATTTACATCCTTTTTATTTTTTGATAATTGGCCACATCAAAAATCATCTGTGCGATTTAAATTACGTAAACTGATCTGTATCGATGCAGACTTTTAAAGATATTTCCCATGATTCAGTAGTAGGTTTTGACGTCACAACCTACAATTACAGTCAAAATATATTATAGAAATTCTTAAATAACTTCTTTATTTTTTCGAATTCTTTAATAAAACTTGAAATATATGCATTTTTCATTACAAGAAACAAAATAAGCCAACATGTAAAAAATCGCGAATTTTCCCTTTAATGCAAATTTAAGGGTCTCGATGACAGCTTGACAAATATTGTGCACCTCAGGTAAATGTTAAATTAGATTCAACAATCTTCATTTTTTGTAAAACATCTTGCATTGAGAAGCACAAACAATGTACACATTCACTAAAAAGTATTGATTTTCACTGTATCCTGTTGTAAGGACGTGCATATCACAGGAGCTGATGTTATTAAAATTGATTATCCACAACCAAACATGTATCACTGACTGCGATATCCGAATTCTCAAACTAGTATGAACAAACTGGGTAAATGACACAATGAGCAAATCGCTAACGACGAAGCGTCATAAAGTCGTTTTGACCAACCAAAATGTTTACAAAAATGCTGATTCCGTATATGCATATGTATTTCTGAATCAGTCCACTGAAAATATGAATGCGGTATCAATTAGCTCAGTAAAGTGTATAAACAATGACATGATATGGAGTAAATGCACATTAGACATAGTCTCTACAAATACATGGTAGAACCAAGCAAAGAAACAATGCTTTAATTGTTGTTCTTCATCTTGAAGTCACCCACCAAGTGGCCTCCGCAAAGTTTTAATATCTTTCAGGTATTGGTTTAGCATTCATAACTGGTCCCGTTTTTGTCGGCCTCAACAACTGGTTTGAAAAAAGACTAGGTTTTGCTACATTAATGGCTAGTGTTGGTGGTGGTGTTGGAAGTTTGACAATGCCAATGATAATTCAAGGTCTCCTTGACGAATATGGTCTGCAAGGAGCATTATTAGTGGTCTCGGGTCTTTTACTCAATAACGTTGCTGTCGGCGCACTTTTCAGACCTTTACCATCCGATCGAAAAACAAAAGACGATTCAAACAACGCAGTATATGGTGAGAATACATTGACAAACAAGAAAGGAAAAAAGAACATAAACAAAGGAAAACCGACAGGGGAATTCTCAATATCAGTTGATAACGTTGTTAAGTACTATGAACCGGAACAAAATGGCGATACGGTAAAATCGCCTTACACCAAGCTTGTATCGAAACGTACAAGGAGTCTTTCAGAAAGTTGCCGAGATGATTACTATGAGAACAATCAGGCAAGCAAGCCATGGAGTTTGAAAAATCATAATCCAGCCAAGAAATTTTTCGATAAGATATCTAACAGTAATGTCGATATTTATTCTGGTATTGGAACCACTGACATGATATGTTCATTGTATAGCATAAATCAACAACATCAACAAGAATTACCTTCTTCCAATCCTAGAATCAAGACTAATAAAAATTTATGTAAATCATGTTCTTGTAGAGACATAATTGATTATGGAATTTTAAAAAACCGCCATTTAATTTTGATATTATTTGTGTGTTTAGTTTCCGTATACGGCTCTGGGTTGATTGTTATATATATTCCGCCATTTGCAAGAGATCATGGCATTTCTTATGACAAAATTGCTATTCTGGTAACAATAATGGGTGCATGTGATCTGTTAGCAAGATTTTCATTTGCATGGATCAGTGACTCAAAGACTATCAGTCGGAGCTATATAATGATATTCTGTTTGGGTGTCAATGGTATAGCTACTATGTTTAATCCATTTTATAATGACTTCAAATCGTTTGCTGTGTATTCGGTGATATATGGTTTGTTTGGAAACATCTATTTCTCGATCGGACCTCTTTTAATCAGAGATAGTGTAGGTGCTGAGAAATATCCAGCAGGATTGTCACTTATGATACAGGTACATGGAGTGGCATTTACGGTGGTGACGCCACTCCTGGGTAAGTACAGTAGATATTTGCTACATGTGGGGAACAGTTACATATAAAACCTCTTTTAAACGGAAAGATTTTTGGTGTTGGTTCCAAAAGAAAGTCTTCTTTATACGTTTTTCGGTTAATGGACTTTCAAATTTTTGATTTGATCTGCACTGAGGAGACATAAGTTGTCGAAACGCGAATATGCAGGAAAAAGGTTAACAGTAACTTCGGTATTTTGTTTTTTTTTTTTGTTTTTTGGGGGTTTTTGTTTGTTTGTTTGTTTTTGTTTGTTTTGTTTTTTGTTTTTTGTTGTTTTGTAAATAAATATAAATGTAACAGTATATACATGTATATCATACATAAAAGACGCGACGAAGATGAGTTTGACTAGTAGAAGTTTAACATGTTAAAATAAAGGACAGCACCTTTGTTAAAAATTGAAGTTCTGCTGATGACACTTGCTCCTAACATTCATATTTCATCAGAGCATACATTATAAGAGCATTTTGTCATGACTTAAGTCCTAAAAAGGAACCGAAAACGAAAAATATCAAATGAGTCTTATAGAAAGCCATCGACAATTTGTTAGACATATTTTTATAATAAGTTGATTAGCTTGCATTTACATGAAATTATTAAAGTTTCACACATTATAAACGATGATAGCGTTATATTTCATTAAAAGCTGCCAGAACATGCAATGGTGAAAAAATCCCTTGTTGAAATATAAACAATCATATATTTAGGAAATCTGTCACAAATGCTAAAATAATCATCAATAAGTATTACATCATTGTATCGTAAAAGTTCAGATATAAGACGAAGTTTCCTTAAAATGGTTTACAGTTACATTTGCACAAACTTTCAACAAATGTAAGGTATGATTATCAGCAATCACGTAACATCATCGGCCAAGTGCGAATCGATGAGATCATTATTATAGTCTAAACAATAGATGCGATCCCGATACAGAAATTATTACTGTAATAAAATCAATAGTGTTTATTACAGTAATGATGATTTTTGCAACAATCGCATAGATTATTGTAGATTGCTTGACTATAATAATGATCTCGGTGATTCGCACTTGGCCGATAGTGGTAACAAACAAAGTCGGTATGAACGTAAAAATACATTTTACATAATATTATATTTTTCAGGACTTGCACGTGATCTAACAGGAACCTATACACTAACATTTTACATAATGGGAGCCGGAATTTTAATCGGATGTTTGGCAATGCTCTGTGAACCTATTTTTAAAAAGTTAGAAATCAAAAGAACTGAAAGATTCAATATTAATAAATGAAATGATGTTTTTGTTGTTTTTTTTTTCTATTATTAAGGAAATTTAAAAGAAATAAAATCCAATGACTTAGAGAGTTGTTACACCTACTTTTAATTAGGAATCAACTGAAATATCCTCATCAGCTAGTCAGATGAAATAAGAAGAATTACCTTAAAAATGGATTTTTATGTTAAACTGAATCAACAGTGTTATAGTCGTTTGAGAAAAGCGGTATTTGTGTTCGAGTGATAAATGTAAATTTAGAATACCAAAGTAAAGTATGATATCACTTCTTCATTACAAATTGGCATTTATATTTGTTAAAAGAAACATGGCTGCACCCAGGACCATAGTTCCAGGCCTTAAAACGGTTTAGATACCCTAACAAAGGGTAAAACTTTTGTTAAGATTTCAGTAATTCTCGTCATGTATAGTCAAATATACGAAAATAAGTGTGATTATATATCTGTCGTTTTTTTTCTGTAATTTTCTTTAATATTTGTAGAGATATAAATATTTTCTTCATTGAAAGGGTAATAAGTAATTAGTTTTAGTTATCGTTCCATAGCTTTTTGTCTAATGTTTTAGAGAATTATTTGTACATGTAAGTTACTAAATAACGACCTAACACTTATTCTGAAGATAGCCATCATGATAACTTATGTCTCTTCGATGCAGCGTGGAATCAAAATATTCAAAATTCAAAGAAATATTGAAGCTGATAGAGAACAATTGACTAATAAGATTTAAAAGTAAAAGCTAAGACCTGCTTAGGACAGAGCTTTGTTAATATCAATTTATTTGCGTTTTGTCAATAATTAATATATAAATTCAATGTTGATATTTTTTTGCATGACACTCTACTACTGTACGCCATTTCATTGGAAACAACGGCAGTAAAGTACCGAAGGAACAAAGGAAGTGATGATTACAAAAATCGAAGTCCAAAGACATGGCAAAAACGGCAACAGAGAAAAACAAGGACAAAACAAGGACGTGAGACAGCCACAATAGACGGAAATAAAAAAGATATTAAGAACTAAGGCACTCATAGTGTTAACTCCCATGATAACCGGGAGTGACATCCGGTGCTCCGGCAGGGTAAGCATATTTTGCTCCACTAGTGGCACCCGTCACACTGTCAGTGAGTCAATCCAGGGTAGAGTCAAAACCGGGTATGTCAAATCCGTGAAGACGTGAAATCTAGCTGAAAATGTCCGTTTTCATTTGGGACACAGACACGTCATATCTGTCAATGATGTCATGGTGACGGCCATAAAATTTCTGAAAGGATGAAAGTAACAAAGGCTGAACAAATCCCTGACTAAGCAGCTTTTGGGACAGTGTTTTGGCTCTATTCAAGAAATCACTGTATACACTACATGCCCGACAGTAACGAATCAACTGTGAAATGTACACGCCATATGCTGTAGAGGTAGGTATATTGCTGCTCAGAAAGGGAAAGTTCACAATTGGGAAGTTAAAGTCATCACGCTTGTCATATAGCTTAGTCTTCAAACGTCCATCTTCGTCAATGTATATCAAAAGATCTAAGTACGAAGCTGAAGTAGGTGTATCAGTAGTCTCTTTAATTTCAAGCTCATTGGGATAGATCTGGTGTAAATATTCCTTGAACTTTGGATTATTAAGAGAAAGTACATTGTCTATTTAGCGGAAGCTGAAATTAAAGGACTGGGCTAAATGCTTTTGTTTTTTCTGTGTTAGCCTTGTAAAAACTTGGCCTCGTACGAGAAGAGAAAGAGATCAGCTTAAAGTGGCGCGCAGTTAGTTCCCATGGGAATCCCAATTGTCTGCTGAAAAAAGCGGCCTCCGAATTCGACAAAAATTCCAACATCTTGATTACGTCATTCTCTGTGTACTTCTTGTTTGACTCAGTGTGGTTCTTAACAAAATACGTTTTGTCTTTGCTACTACTAAATAAGTGTATATCTTTGCTCTCCGTTTTTATTGCAGAAACATTCATGTATCAAATCAGAAATTACTGTTTTCAATTTATTGTGTGGCAGGGTGGTATAAAGAGTAGGAAAATCAAAAGTTTGTATGCTATGGCAATGGGTAAGACTGCTAGAGGCTAGCTGTTCAAGGAGGTCTTTAGATTTTTTTTAGAATCCACATCTGATTGACGCCGCCCGTGGAGTAGACCTTATCACAGTAAGTTTTCAGGCCATCTCTGACTGCAGTCAAGAAAGTAGTAAGGAGCTTGGAAAGTGACTTAGTGGTGCATCTGGAAGACCTCGCAATGGATCTCTGTTTGTATGGGTTCTTATGAAGTTTAGGGACCCAGTATATGTAGGGGAGCTGATTGTTTTTATCATCCGCTTTGATGGAAGTCATGAATATTGTACAAACAGATGAAACAATTTGAATAGCCTTTTTCTCTTTAAAAGCAGTTTCGATCTTTGTATCCACATAATGCCTTTAATTATTGTTAAATTAAAATCTTGTGGGATTGAGGATTTAACTTTACGATTGATTTAAAACCACACACACACACAAAGAGAGAGAGAGAGAGAGAGAGAGAGAAAGAAAGCAAATACAAATATTTGAAATTCAGAAACAATCCAGCATGTTTTACTGTTTAAATTGTCCCAAATTTTCTTTACTGTGTCACCAACACGGTCACCATCATGACTCTCCGTGAAATCAACAAATCAGCATAGGGAAAAGAAATGCCTGGAACTTTCACATCCTTCAAATATGTAAAATTCTCTTCTGTTTAGGAGAACTGTGGTAATAATTATGATACACAGTTTTAACAAGTTTTTTATGTTAATTTTCCTTACAAAGTTTGCAACTGACAGACCAATATTGCAGTCGCCATCTTAAAAATACAAAGGGAAGTAACTCAAAATGAACAATTTTTTTATTAGGTCAATGGCGTAAGGGGATGTAATTCGAACTGAATCAATATGGAAATTAATTAGGACAGTATCAGCCAATCAAATTTCGAGAAATACTATGAAATCAGGATAATTTCTATAGACATTATAAACTGTTGTGTGTATTGTTAAGCGATGCTACATGTTGACATGTGTACATATTTCTCAATACTTGTTTCAGTTTGAAAGCCAAACTTGGAAGGAACTTATGTAAATAACAAAATACAGACGTAACAGTTAAGTTCCTGTATACATATGACCATTTTGACAACTTTATCTCTTCAGTGCAGATAAACTCAAAACAGTTGGAAGACATGTGTTAAAATTGACAGAGAAAAACATAAGTAAAACGGAGTGTTTGTGAATTTTTAAATTTCGATTTAAGACATAATATCATTTCTGGCATATTCTCTTTTAACAAAACTTACATTTTCCAAAATAATGAGGTCCTCCAAATTCGTTGTTAATCAGGAAAAAAATCGGTAAGTTGCTAGGAAATATATATATTTTTTCGTTCCATTATTTGACTTTCAAGCAGTATTTTGTCCAAGATTTTATTCAGATGTACTGTCTCTACAAACGCAATGTCTTTTTTCAATAACATTTTCTTGCGAACACGAAATGATTTGACGCTTTCATTCATAACGTTATAGTTTCAAACTCTCATTGAAAAGTTCAAGGTAACAATAAAGTTTCATTGTTGAAGACCTCATGGTGACTTCAAGATGAAGAATAACAATAAAAGGGTTGTTCCATTGACTTGTTTTACCATGTATTTGTAGAGACTTTGTCTCGTGTGCCCTTTATAGCGTTGGTGGAAATGTCTTTATTTTCCGTCTTCTTTCCCACCGAGCTTGTCCGCAAAATTTTTCTTACAAAATGATTTCAGTCTCTTGGAAACTTCACTGAAAGTTTGTTCTCTATTCCAAGGGGTGCAATTACATATTTGAATATTCAAAAGGGTCATCGTTACCATGGAAACAGAAAAAAAGTAGGAAAGTAAGAAGTGCTCGAAATTTTATGAAACTTTACATCAACGATGTATAAAAACTATAGAACACATTTATATCTAAACATTTTTCAAAATGGCCTTGAATACGGAAAAAAGGATATGAACTTAAAGTGCCCAAATTGAATGAAACTTAATTTTACAGAAAGGATGAATAGAAACAGTAGAACACATTTTAAGGCTAGACATTTTCAAAATGGCCTCCGTTGACAATAATTGCTTAAACCTTATAGAAAGGATGTATAAGAAATGTAGAAGTAATTTTCATGGTAAACATTTCGAAAAAGGCGGCTGTTGTCATGGAAGCAAAAGTAGTTCAAAACGCCAAGGGACTTCAAATTTCATACAAAATTACAGATTTGAACATATATTTTGTTCCACCTGACAAAAGTTCCAATGGAACAAATATCATAAACATAGGCATAACATCTCTTCATTCCGTTAGGAACAAATGTTATAATATTTGTTCCAGTGGAACAAATCTTATGTAATATTTTGTCCTTTGGAACAACTTTTATGGTGGAACTTACATTCTGTCACAAACAGACAGAAAACTGTTAACGATCAACAGATCGTTTTTGGTGTGAGAAATTGTCGGTTTTTATTTCCAATGCATTTATATAAGGGAAATATTGTAAGGAATAACAATAATTCTATTTGTTTTTTTGGTGTTAATCGATAAAATGCCAATAACATCTCTATATAAAATACGGGTAAGTTATTTAATTGCTTTGAATTAAAATAAGCATACACAACATTGAACTGCAAATCCACTTCTCCAGTTTGAAAGATAAAATAACTGAAGTTATTCTTCCAAATGGTGTTGCAATTTTCATCTAGAATTCTTTTCAAGAATTTCAAACGGAATGCTTGCATTTAAAAAAAAAACTATCAGGTAGACCAAGCCCATCATTATTTTTAATTCCTACAATTGTTTAATATTTTACTAAATGACTGTTACCCTTCCACAAAAACTGAAAAACTATCAAGTGTATTTTATTTTTAATTCTTTCGGGTAATGGACAAACCAGTAATGTATAATGCAGTCTAGACATAAAAATAACAGTACTACTAATGTCAATAAGTTTTTACCATTACGCTACCGAGACCACACGTAATGAACTCGAAATTTACCATTTCATACCTTACCATTCGATACCTTTCATAAAAATTCGCAAAAATGCATTATGGTTTTGGCCGGAATTGTATCACGATCTTGTGGACCGTTATGAGATATCTGTTTCCCAGATGACAACAGATCTTTCTCTTTGCCACTAAAGTTCGTTTTTCCTCTACCGGATTTGACTTTACTACCGGAGTTGACATGTTCAACACGGCGGGTGTCTTATAAGAAGCAGGAGATGCTTACTCTACCAGTAGTTGATATAGGAAAAAACGTTTTTTGAAAACCTGCGGCTTTTTCCCATATCAACTACTATCTACGGGACTAACGAGAATAAACAATTGTTATTCACTACAGTTGAGACGGGTAAAACGGGCTAGATTCTTAGTTCACTCACATTTTTTACGTTGCTTGCGGTTTAAGCATCTCATAAGTAAAACAAAAATCTTATAGGTTTTACTCTTTTTCCATCGCTCAAGACTCTTATTTAACCTGTTTAAGACACTGTTTATAAACTCTATCATTTTTTATATAAGAAAGAAAAATAATAATCCAGTAATAAAAAATGTTTAGAGGAACACAGTTCTGTGATAGGTATGAGTATTGTAACTTTTTACTAGACACTCCCATAAGAACTCCACAAAATGGAGAAGCACAAGTCAAAACAGACTACAAATTTAGCATAAATGATAGGGCTTCGTTTTATGACTGGTACGATGGGTATTTTTTAATTAAGTTAAAAGTAGATAAACTAGCTGACGGAGCAGCACCAGATAACGACACGGTATCTGTTATTTCAGATGTAACAAATTTTCTTAGTCAAATGACAGTCTACCAAAACGGAAAAATAGTAAACAATTGCAATAATTTATCTCTAGCAAAGCACGTCAAATCATTGCTTACACTTTCA
>MJUU01029108.1:2858-13893 GCA_002080025.1 Modiolus philippinarum
GCTCGGCAAGCCTCGCTTTCAAACATTTGCAAAATTTATTTAACTCGATATGAGAAATTACATAATCAACTAGTTCTCGTTATGGAAACTATATTTCCCAGATGACAACAGATCTTTTGCTTAACAGCTAAAATTACCTTCTCTTCTACTGCAATATACTTTATTAAACAATGAAAGACTATGGAGTAAATGTATATGAGACAAAGTCTCTACAAATAAATGTTGTTTTTTATCTTGATGTCACCCTGAGGCTTTAAACAATAATATCTGTTCATTTCATCACTACTTGAATGGACATATTGAACTACATATTATACCCCATGTATGGAGCAGATCATGCTCACTCTTCCGGAGCACCTCAGTTTTTGTAGAGGTTCACACCGCTAGTGCTTTAGTTTTGTGACTTTTTGTCCTTTCTTGTCAATTTTTGTTCATTTGTTTTGTATTTGCCATGCTATCTCAATTGGTTGCCATGTCTTTGAATTTTAGATTTTGGAATTTCCCCTTTATTACTTTTTGCTTCGATAGTTCGATAGTCAATTCCCGATGTATTCAACTCGGTAGGTACCTTATAAGAAGCAGGAGAGGCTTACTCTACTTTTAGTTTTCTTTCTTTGTCGTACTTATATGGTGTAAAAAGTTGGATACAGATATGATGTAAAAAGGTGCATAACAGGAAACATCTACATTGGCCGAAAATTACAATTACATGCCACGATCTTCAAGGGATGTCTTTGATGTCATTGTCCTCGCATTATTCGTTTTTAGATCGACGATTCGGTCCTCACAACAAAAAATTTCCAACAATTGAACGATATAAGATGGGTATGATAAACAAAGAAGAGACATAAGTTGTCGAAATGGGAATCTGTACAGAAAATATTTACTGTTTCTCTCCAAAATGATTTTCGAGACACTGGGAGAGAACCAATGTTTTACTTTATGTAAAATGTGACCCTCCGACAATGGCTTTATTAATGTCTTTTACTAAAAGTAGTAATGTGTCGCCTAGATTATATTATCATCCTTCCCCATGGTTATATCAGCCTGCAGAGCGTTTCCACAAAAGTCATATCCGGTTGACCCAGATATATCAGAGGTTGACATGGATATATCAAGCGATTCTCCCAAAGTTTCAAAGGCAAAAACTTTTATTCAAGTTTTCACACGGAATCAAACGAATAAAAATAAACTTCTATTGCATTTCCTCTTTCTGATTAAATAATCAAAACAGAGTCATGATTACACAAATAGATAAACTAGACGTCATAAAAATTGTAGAAACTGTGTCGTTGATATATCCTGCAGAGCTTTGACGTTTTAACATTATGACGTCATAAAAGGTCCAATAGAATATCGTAACAACCAAAGGCTACTGCAACATTCAAAATCGCATTTTTGTCGAGTAGTTCGGCCGAAATATTCATCTCGTTACAAAACCTTTGCCGATAAAATTATTAAGAAACTGCAAAACATGTTTTTTGAAGCTGAAAATTGCTGAAAAGGCGAGAATGGAATGTATGTCGAATTTCCCGCGCAACTTTGGGAGAATTTGAAACCTCACTTCAATAAATACAAATAAAGGATGATAAACAAGTTATCGGTCTTTTGACAGCTTATGAATCGTAAAATATCCTCACGCTTGCCAGAATATGAAGCTTGGGGCTCACTCGCCCCAGTGCTTCATATTCTGGCTCACGGGCTGATATTTTACGATACATAGCTGTCAAGAGCCCGATAACATATACATATCATACTTCAAAGAGTTATGGTGTTAGTTTTTCAGGGAAATAACGTTTAAATGTTGGCAGGAACAAAACATTTGGCTTGATATCTATATCAAAATAATAAGAATTTCATAAAAATTTGCGTAATGCTTTTTAATTTTTTAGAGATATATGAAAAGAAAAATCATTATGATGTGCAAAATGTTTCAACTTTGTGAATGAACACAAAACCGGGGAAATCGGTCAGTTTTGTACAAGTATAAATGCTATTATTCATACTTACTTAAAACAATATTGAGTAGGCATGACAGGGAATACTTATGTACAGGTTCAGTAAAATGCAGTAAAATGCGCAATTTCAGCAGACTTATTATACTACAACAACAACAGCAACAACAACTTTTATTTGTCAATCACGACGCCCAAAAGGAGCAGAATAATTACAATTTTCTTATTTAATGAATACTAAATGTTTATTATATAAACCCGTGGCAGGTCAAATTAAGGGTAAAAAAGGGAGGGGTAGATTACAACCTGTGATTGACAAGATACACCTTCATAAAAGTCAGGTTTCAAGATGCAAATAATAAATTTGCATGCTATATACACATTTAAATGTTGTAGTTTTGATAAATGTCATTAAACTGAAAGTGATATAGTATGTCATGAAAGCATATGATCTAACATACATATCTAAATAATACCTTAATCAAATTAAAAAGTATCTTTACAAACACGATTTGGGTATATTTTTCTGTTGTGGATTTGTTATAAGATAGGTATGTACGTGACCAATTTTTTTTTCAAGGACGTGAAAGAGATTAACAATGAAGGGATATGGAGTAAATGCAAACGAGACAAAGTCTCTACAAATACATGTTTAAACTAAGCAATAGAACAACGCTTTTATTGTTGTTCTGCATCTTGATGTCACCATGAGGCATTCAACTATGAGCTGTACTCATACCTCATAGTAAGTTCAAAACGGCCCCTAGCACCGGTTTGAGCGGAATTCATTGCTAAATATCGAATAACGCTGCATCCATGTGACTTTACCCATGGATGTAGGATCGTCAACAAACGAGAAACAGTCAATGACTGATCATAACATTGTAGCAATTCATGATCCCAATGTACAACTCAGACAGTATTATAGGTTGGGCAAAAAAACTGCCGTTGCTAGCCAACTGTTTGACGATTACGTCAAACTCATTTTATTCTCAACAATTACCTTTTGTGGCTCGGCGTTGGATAGTTACTTTGCACCAACGTTTAAAGTGGCTACATGGTTTTATTTTCCTACTATAGATTTTTTTGAAAATTTCTTTCTTTAACAATAATTTGAAAAATTTCTAATGCGATATAGATATTAAATTATTTTATTGAAGTAATTTCTTTTTTTTCGTTAAATTTAGCACCAGACTTAAGCTCTAGAATTGAAGTGCATCTTTTGAAATAGAAATCGTGTAAAAGGGATAAGAAACACTAAATTTTCATTATATTTTATAATCAAGATGTATGCGACGTAAATGAGCAAAGATTGGATAAACATGGCAGAATAATACCATGGAGACACCTTAGAGTGTGTCGTTAACGTCGCATTTTGTTACTACGTTGGTCCGATATAAATCCTTGAAACTGGATGGAAAAAAATAATGCCTCTGCGTTATTACTGGGGTGCCATAGATATTTGAATGCAGTTTGTGTTGTAAAATGTGATAAGAAAGTACAGTATGTAAATATACGATATATGATGAATTATGAGTATATTTAGTCTAATACTTGTTTTCACGTATGTAAGTGTGCACTGTTATTGTTTTTCATCTCTTGGCTTGACTCTGGTACTATCCACCTGGTACAATCAGTAATGAATGTCATGTATCTATTGTAATTTATTGTCATGTATCCCTGTTTCCATCTGATTTGTCTTGGTGTCTCATGGACTTCGACTCTTGACATCTTTGTTCAGTAATTTTGTTATTACCCCCGTTTACCTACGTTGCATGTCTATGTTGGCAATGTTTTCAGTCTTCTTTTTAGCAAATACGGATTTTCTCCGATGATTGGATGTAATTTATCAGCCAGTGTTACTTTGATTGATATGGTCTCTTTTTTCTGAAGACCTGAAGATCTATAAAACTCTGTTTCAAATTATGATCACTTTGTGTTCCCATTCTATTTTGTCTGTTTAACACAATAGCGTTTACGGTCCAAGAGCTTGGAAATTGGTTACTTGTATACTACTTTTTTAAGCATGAGTGTTAATATGCTGATATTATAAACCGTAATTTTTTCCTGGAAACGGATTAATGTAAGTTTTTAAATGGTTTCCGAATCCAAATGCGTAATTCCAATAGTATTGATGTATTTGATTATGTTTTTATTGTATTTTATATGAATTGTTTACACTAAAATGTATTGAAATTATGATGACAAAGAATCACGTCATATCCTGTTATGTATCAGTTGTATTTATTTACATCTTAATATTGTTCAAATGCTGAACTGTCTATTGAACTAACTAAGATTTTGTACGCAGTCAAAAATCTATAAGACAATCTTAACTCAGTTTTATTTTCTGAAATGCAAAGCTCTGTCCTTATATGATTTTGGCTTTACATTTAGATCATATTGGTTATTTGTTCCCTATCAGTTTTTGAACATCTTTGAATTAATTGTCTTCCAAACGATAAGATTTTACCTGCACTGAAGAGACATAAGTTGTCGAAATGCGCATATGCAGAAAATAAATTCACAGTTACTTCGGTATTTAGTTATACATTCTCTCAATTAACTAAATACCAAAACATTCTGTAAATTTAGTTTACTCAAACCATTTAATTTTTCCACCCTCTCTAAGTCACTGTTTCATGATAAACTAAAATCAATGTATCATTCAAAAAGCCTTTGTTGTAGTTACAAATCCACATTTTTTTCACAACCAATTTAAAAGGATGAAAAACACGTGTGCAGTATGCTTGATTTTCTTATTAATAAAATATTTTCACATTAAGAGGTGCTATTTATCAACAGCAATTTTAGTATGTCAATGGACACGAGTTGTGCTCCTCTACTAGCAGACTAACGAGACTGAATTACTTTAGAGACACGTTAGAGATAATAATAAAAAAAAAAGATTCTAGATCCTTCATATTCAATTGTAGATGCATTGATCGTATAATTTCCATTTTAAACGCATCATTTACTAAATGGATCCTATCAATGTATCCATCCAGACAAAAGATAAAGTAAACGACGAAACCACTAGATCTTCACCTGTTTTAGACCTACATCCCAGCTTTGACGAAAATGGTCATCACAATACTACAAAATACGACAATATGGACGATTTCATTTTCACACTGTTCAACATGGACACTTTTATTCCATATCTCCTGTTTACGGAGTTTATGTTACTTAATTGATTCGTTATACGAGAGCTAGTACAATTTAACATACTCACATACTCACATTAGACATAGCTATCTGCGTGACCGCCTCATTAATCAATTTTTCAAAAAATTTCGTCTGGTACGATCATTAAAAAATTCTTTCATAGATATCAGTCCTTTGTGGAGAAATATGAATCCGTGCTGTGATTCAAAATCATCTAGAATCGCCTAAAATTCAACCCATGTTTTTTTACTATTTAACTGATTGTAATTAAAAGAGTTTGTATTACACTCCAATATATATAAGTCATAAACCTGAGACGTTTACCTTATATACGAACATAATTTCATTATTTTTACACCATATTGAAACACTTCTAAAATAGATTATATGTAATGAGGCTAGTATATTTTTATCAATAGCATTTCTTTTCTTTTCCCGTTTGGTTGTTTCAACAAGTGTTTTATGGGTAAATTATTTTGGACTATTATCGAACAATACTTGAAACCAAATGCTTTTCTGCTTTCACGAAGTGGTTTGTCTGGATAATTCTGGTGTTTTTTATGGATAGTTTCTGCACAAGACACCGATTGAAATGTCAGATTGCACTGGAATAAGTTGTTATGTTTATTGTTTTAGGATGTAATTGTAAACTTTTGTTTTAAAAACTCAATAGACTTCTTATTTAATTAAATTTATTATCAATGATTTTGTCTTCATCAACGTGTAGTGTAAATACATTGTCTTCATCAACGTGTAGTGTAAATACATTGTCTGATGAGTATGAAGCACTCCAATATCATAAAACAAATTATGTGGTACTCTGGTTGAACTCATTCATCAGGATTTCCTGAGTTGCGTGAGATGCAGTATAGATCTGTGAGAATTCTTAACAGATGATGGCTGGATATACGATAACTACAAATAATAATATAAAGCAGGAAAACACTAAAGGTGAGTAGTCTTAAAACGCGAATAGTCCTCGTCCGAACATTTATTTACTCATTTGCTGGCAAATATGCTTTAGTAGACAAAACTTCTGTGATTTAGAGGTTAACGGTGATTTGAACCTTTCACGAAAAATTTCATTTATTTGATTGATTGATTAGAGTTTAACGTCCAGTGAGCAACAACTTTTTGCAGGAAGCAAACAACTTAATTAATTGAAAAAAGTAAATGAAAGAAATAAAGTTGGAAAGGACAACCGGGGCAACGAGTTTTGATTGCCACTGGAAAAGGGGAAAATGGGTAGGGGCAGGAAATTTAACTTTCTTTACGACACCCAGTGCGTCTGTTCTTAGAGAATTGTAGAAGAGGTCTTTATACTGCACGGAGCGTGGCATTTCTCCCCACTTTTTGGCTACAGGGTTAGTTGTATGGCTTTCCAGACATTGTCAGGTTGTTAAGCCTGTCAAGATCATGATGAGATCAAAACAGGTAAAAAAGATAATGTTCAGTTTATCAAGATTTAACAAGATCTGCATTCAGGAGCGATGAAGATGTGTAATGTTTTTCCCGATTGTAATGTTTTTCCCGATCAAACAAGACCAAATCGAGATTTTGTTTGATTTTAACAAAATTTTAATCAAATCTTCTTGATAGTTCCTAAACGCATAAACATGTTGGACATACTTGATCTTAACTCGTCTTAATCGTCCTTGAAATCAATCATCTTGAAAACCAAGTAGAAAGATTACACTGTCTTAATAAAATTTTAAATCCATTTAGGTTCCGTGAAATGTCACTTTACAAACACCGAAAGACATGTTAGAATTTAAGTGCTCTCATTCAGAGGTCAATGTATATATAAGTATTAAATAAACATTAATATTAATCATTCCGATACTTCCATATAAGCCCGAGGCGTCAGTCGAGGGATGATAACCGTGCAGATATGGAAAAGGCCATGTCTTATTATGATTATTATATACTTCCAATTAGGAATTATTAATCTACCAGGGCTGAAATAGAAAAATCAACGGGCAGATATGGCTTTTCAGAACGAGGCAGTCTGATATAGCCATATTAGACTAGGTATGTTGATATGGACCGTTATCTTCCGGGTATATTACATATGCAAAGAAGAACATATCTTTGCGAAGTATGTAATAAATGCAGTTATATGAAAAAATAAAGGGATATGGAGTAAATGTACATAGAACAAAATACCTGTAAATAACTGGTACGATAAAGTAAATGGAACAACGCTTTCATTGTTGTCCTTCATCTTGAAGTCACCATGAGTCCTTCAACAAAGACTACACACTCTTACCTCATAGTAAGTTTCAAGACGGCCCCTAGCACCGGTTAAAGCGGAATTCACTTGTTAAATGTTGAAAAACGCCACATCCAATCCCTCTTTTAGATAATTTTTGTATGGATGCGGGGTTGTCAACAAGCATAATATATCGTATATGTAATTAAAGAGGCTAGATCCTTTAAATACTCGTACAGATATATTGATGATGTCTTGTCGCCTAATAATAATGAATTTGCCGGCTATATTCCATTAATATATCCACCAGAACTTGAAATAAAGGAGACTACAGACACTGACGATTCTGTTTCGTTTTTAGATTTACTTCTGGAGTTTGACGATAGTGGCAACCTCAGCAGAAGAATTTATGACAAAAGAGATGATTTCAATTTTGATATTGTTAACTATTTCAACACCTCGACAGTAATATTCCGTCTTCCCCTGCGTATGGAGTATATATTTCTCAATCAATCCGTTACGCTAGAGCATGCAGTCACTATCAAGATTTTTTGCAACGACACAAATGTTTAATTCCTAAGCTTTTAAATCAGGTTCCGTTAAATGTAGATTAATATTTTTTCTGAAGAAATTTATTGGACGATTTTCAGATTTGATTGATAAATATTCAATTCCAATATCCAATTTTATTGAAGACGGTTTTGTTTATGTTCTGGCTTCTTTGAAGTTTGTTATTATGCCAGTTTGGTGTGGTTTGTGCACCGGGTGACAAAAACATTTTACCTGTATCACGAAACAAGGCTTGTACATCGAACAACAAAGACATTTCACCTGTGTGAAAAATATAATGTGTTGACATTATTATGGCTTTGACATTAACATAATCTGGGCACTCAGAAGCTATTGTTAGTCGTCTATAAGCTGGAGGTTCATGCACCATTAAACATGGTTTAACCCACCATTTTATATATAAAATGCCCGTTCCAAGTCGGGAATATGACGGATTGTCAAAAATGTTCTGTGTTGGGTTCTGTTTCCTTGATTCTGTCGTATGTTATACGGATTGTCCTTACTGGTCTCTCCCTTTGCTTGTTGTCACTTTGATATAGTAAACCATTTATTTATCGGCAATTGTGATTTATAATGAAGGAAAAAATACAATGTTTTTTTCAGTTTTTATTTTGTTATCACGGCTATTGTCTTTGCCTTCGATGGGCTTCTTGTTTTTATTTGTGTATTGTTTTATGTCGCTGTCACGTTGTCGCAAATTATGTTACAATTGCATTGCTATGTTTTTGTTTGTTATTTTTTTATTTTTGATTGTTCACTTTCATGCCTTCCCTCTTTTTCATATTTTTGATATTTTAATTGCACATTTTATTGTTTTAGCCTTATACATTAAATGGTAAGTATTAGGTGATATATTTTGGCATGTGTCCGTCCTTCTGTCTACTTTTTCGTCCCCTGCTCCTCCCCGAAATAAGGTTTTCGACTGGTAACTTATTAGTAAAATATGACATTGTCCTAGCTTGGTATGGTGTTTGTTACTACAAAAACCAAGCCAAGTTCGATTTTTTTTTTGGTTCAAAAGACCAAGTTGGACTTGAAATTGTCACGTGATAAAATTAAGTTCAAAACCATACTCGGAAAAGACTAGTATTTTCTATCATACCTTTACCGGTCAAATACGCGAAACTTATAAAAAAATACTTGAATCCGGTTTCAGATGTTAGTTTTATCACGTGAAAATTTCAATATTCAAAATGGCACCAGGTCAACGATAAGAGATACGCTTGAACTTTGAATGGAGGCATAGAAAGGATATGTCATATTTACGGCACTTGAAACTTTGTTAAAATTGAAGGAAAATAGTTCCGATTTCTTCCGGCAGGTGTTTTTATGCACGCACAGGCGACACCCAGCTGAAATTCCACCACATCCAAATTGGAAGCGATCTCACGATTTTAAATAAGAGATCGTTCTGTCGTCACAAAGCAATATAAAAAATAAAAAATAAAAAGTCAGATCAGTAAAAGATAAATATAGAAAAAAAGTAGCTTTGTAAACGACAGATAATTCGGTCTAGAAGGAAAGATAACAGGAAACACTTACAATGGCCGTACATTGCAATCACATGTCACAATCAACAAGGGAACTGCGCAAGAAAAACAATAAAATGACAAAAGACAAAGATAAACAATGATAGCAACTCGGGATAGCCGGACTTTGTACCGGCACTAGCAACAGTTAGCGGTAGGGTTAAACCGAATTATGGTATCCCAAACCTCCCCTTTCCCGTTTCCCTATAGTATAATTAACATACAAATAAAACCCAACACAGGTAGACCACTAACTCTAAGACCACAATCTTGAAAAGGAAAGAATAAGACAAAACGTAATTTAGAAAGATGGGTCAAGGAGTGCTCGCCGCTAAACTGACGGCTATTCTGTCTTGAATACATAGCTGTAACTTCAAAAAGTATTTACTGACTATTACACGATTTTGTGTTGTAGAGGTACCACTGTGGTTGTCGTCCCGACTGTGTTTAGCTATTCTTGGATGTTTTGGACTGATTCCTTGTTACGCCTCTATTGTCAACATTAATGTGGCTATTGTGTGTATGGTGAATAAATCTTCAACAGAGACGTTGGCTGTGGAGGACAATTCATCTACACTTGTTAGTGAATGTGATGGACGGAACACTGAAGAAACATCTACTCAAGTAAAGTAAATTCTTTCTTTTCGTTTTTAATATAGATTGGCTCATATGTTTATCAAAATTATTTTGTTCTTGTGAGATAATAGAAAACTTTTGAAACTGGCATTCCTTAAGTTCTAAGGTCGCAATGCTGGCAACTGACGTGTTTACATTAGACGAGATGAAGTATTTTGTCGCCTCATTATTACTTTAAGGTTCTTGGCTACGACATGAAAGTTTGGAAGTATTTTCTCTGATGTGACGTTTGATACATATATAGCCGGAGACACTACATTGTCAAAGTACCCAAACGTAGCAAGCTGGGTATTGTCTTTGTAAAGGAAAATGTTCAAATATCAAGAAGAGAAAAACATTACTCTGAACCAGGACAAAACATTTTCCAATGTTTCTCAAAACAGAAATTTGTTTACATTTTCTCAACCGGTCTATACATTATTCATCACCGAACTGAACCAATTTTACCCGGACGCGGCTTACCTTATCCTTCGCTAAGGGAAGTGAATACAGTAAATAAATATCTATTACTTCCTTTATTAATTTCTAAGCCCAATACAATCTAACATCATTGAAAGTGAAAGATCGAGAAATCTCAGACACCCAGGGGTACGATTTCAATATTTCTCTGACGAGGCTTGCCGAATCAGAGAACCATTGAAATCTTACCCGAGGGTGTCTGAGATTTATTAATCTTTCATTTTCAATGGTGCTTGATTGTTTTTCTTATAGTTATAAACAAAATACAAGTTTTTGTACAACCAGATTATAGTTGGCGTCCGCCATGTCTAAGCAACTTACTACGACGTCGATAACGTCATAATGTATTTCCTCACGTGAAATTCTTATCTCATCCGTGGGTTGAGACAATATGAATCTAACACGGGTGGGTGTGCGAGACAATATGAATCTAACACGGGTGGGTGTGCGAGACAAGGAAATCTCACACACCCAAGGGCAAGATTAAGGTTGTCTCTGACGAGGCT
>MJUU01029108.1:14422-64639 GCA_002080025.1 Modiolus philippinarum
TCGATTTTGAACGAAGAAGAGACAAGCGACTGGTTTGAAAGCCTCGAATACTTTGACGTCACAGTGTAAATTCTCTTATGACGTCAGGGATTATACCAAAATGGCCGAAGTTGTTTACTGTCTTCCTGGTCCCGCTTCACAAAGAAAAATGCATTTTTAAATAGGGCTTAAATGATTGCAGGATAAAAACAATATAGTTTTATGTACATTGTCGGAAATATAAAATTTATTTGTACTCGCTGCGAAACAGGCGAGAAATGCTCGGTAAACCTCGCATTTCTTCCTGTTTCTAAAGCTCGTCAAATAAATTTTATATTTTCCGTCAATGTACATATATTGTATATATTTTCAGAATTATCTGGTACATGTAATAGGTGTCAAGAGTTAAATACACAGCTTTATAAGGGACCGACCATTTAACTTGAGGGGGGGGGGGCTATGGTTTTTTCTAAAAAAAATATTTTGGATCTTATATACTGAAATCGTTGATCTGAAATTCCTAACTTTTGTTTAATTGCGGGAGTTACGTCCTCTTTTTATGACGTCATAAGATTCGAGCGGGATATTTGAGTGTTGAGTATTACGTTATTTCAGAATTATCATTCTTCCCCATGGTTATATCAGCCTGTAGAGCCTTTCAGCAAAAGCCGTATCTGGTTGACCCGGATATATCAGAGGTTGACCCGGATATATCAAGGGATTCTCCCAAAGTTTCAAAGGAAATAACTTTTTTTCAAATTTGTAACAATAAACATCTATTGCATTTGCTCTTTCCGATTAGGTATTCAGAACAGAATCATGATTACACAAATAGATAAACTAGATGTCAGAAAAATTGTAGAAACTAGGCCGTTGATATATCCTGCAGAGCTTTGACGGTTTCACATTATGACGTCATAAAAGCTCCAAACAACGATAGAATGTCGTATCAACCAAAGGTTGCGTCAAAATTCAAAATCGACATTATTTAGAAATTTCGGTCAAATTATTCACCCAGTTACAAAACATTTGCCAATAAAATGACAAAAAAACTACAAAACATGTTTTTAAGCTGAAAATTGCTGAAAAGGCGAGAATGGCATGTATGTCAAATTTCCCGCGCAACTTTGGGAAAATTTGAAATTTCAGTTCAATAATTACAAATCTAAAATGCAAAATAAAGGATGATAAACAAGTTATCGGGCTTTTGACAGCTGATGTATTGTAAAATATCACCCCGCTCGCCAGAATATGAAGCTTGGGGCTCGTTCGCTAAGCTCACTCGCCCCTTTGCTTCCTATACTGGCTCACGGGTTGATATTTTACGACATATTGCTGTCAAGAGCCCGATAACATATACTTATCTGGCACAAATAATATGTGTCAAGAGTTAAAGACACAATTTTATAAGTCGACATTGTTGGAAAATGTGCTTATTCAAAAAGAAAAAACAAGAAGTGCAATTTGAATGTCAAGCTGACACAAAATCGCGGGAAAAAGATCGTGTAGGTGTTCTCACCTAGGCTGGTGGGTGAGACGGAAAAATACCATCCAGGCATTGACTATATAGAAAGCACTACAGGTAGGGTGAGAAAAGGATATCTCAGACGGCTAAGAAAAGGTACTGGCTTGTCTCAAATGTGAGAAAATGGACTCTCGTAATAATTTACCCGTAATTAATCGGGAACTTTCATGTCTCAATCAGTAAAATATAAATGTGGGTCAGTATTTTGCACAGTAAAAACATAGGGTCATCTGTGACATGAAAACGAATATAGCAATTTCGTACTGAATTTCTAACTTTGATCCCCCCATTTCTAAAAACTCGCTATGAAAGAAGTAGAATGTTGTCAGGTTACTTCTTTCTTTTAAAAAAATATCTATTTCAAATAATATCCTCCAATCATCACATTACAATTCTTCATTACAATACTAAAAGCTCCGTCCAAAATGGGCAGTGCTTAATGATGTCATGTTTACTTCCTGAATTCACACCAAGAACTCCGCTTACTAAAAAAAAATGTAGCTGACTTAAGTTGGATTCAAATTCATACACATTTGCTGAACATAACTAAAAGATCCGCCATCTCATACCATACAGTTTAATTTTCATACATTGCAGTTTTTATTAGATGTTTAATATGAAAAAGAAAGGAAATGGGGTAAATGTCAAGGAGACAACATCCCATATCCAGGTTAAAACGACCAAAAACAAAACATCTAGGGGTCACCATATGGTCTTCAACACAGTGAGGAACCTCACACCATATAGTAAGCCCTAAATGGCCCCNAAAAAAGTGAATAAATCAATGGAAACAAACCACATCCAATAACCCAAATACCAAGAAACTAAAATTTTATAATGTTATCTTATTAGTGATTGCATTATTTTTTGTAGAGAGGAAGCTTTCAATGGGACACACAAACACAAAGCTACATACTAGGAGCTTACTACTGGGGATATCTTGCTTCACAAATCCCAGCTGGCTGGCTAGCAACACGATTTGGTGGAAAAATTGTATTTGGATCAGGAATGGTTCTTGGATCAGTGGCAACTTTACTGACTCCATTTGCAGCAACTACAGACTATAAATTACTTATCGCCATGAGAATAATCCTCGGTCTCCTTACGGTAAAAAAGCCATAAAACAAAGAATTGGTATTTGTTTTAGGTTTGACATATATATAGTATTTACTAAATTTACAAAAACAGGATAACAGCAAACACCTACAATGGCCAGGAACTACAATCACATGCCACAATTTACAAGCACACAGCACCAGAAAAACAATAATGAAAACAAGAGACTAACATAAACAACGATAGGAACTCGGGATAGCAGGACTTGGTACCGGCACTAGCAGAAGCCAGTGGTAGGGTAAAACCGGTTTATGGGTACCCAAACCTCCCCTTTCTCTATCTGTTTCCCTATAGTATCATAAACATGCGAATAAAACCCAATAGAGGTAGACTACTAACTCGATGACCACTATCTTGGAACAGAAAAAGCAAATGACAAAACGTAACACTCCCGGTTTTCATGGGAGTTCACACTATGAGTGCCTTAGTTTTTAATGTCGTCTTTTTATTTCTGTGCTTGTAGCTGTCTAACGTCCTTGTCTTGTCTTTGTTTTTCTCTGTTGCCGTTTTTGCCATGTCAACGGATTTCGATTTTTGTAGTCTTCGCTTCTCTTGTTCCTTCGGTATTCTACTGCCGTTGTTTGAAAGAAGGGTCAAAGAGTGCTCGCCGCTAAACTGGCGGCTAGCTCAAGGAATCTAGTTTGCTGGTAAAACACCGTCGCACTACGGTAGAAAATCAAACTCAAAACTCCCCGAAGGGTTTGGTAAAGAGTCTTCATGTATTTCAGTAGACATCGGCAGTATCAGTGAGAGGCCAGTATATATGTAAACAGGTTAAAAACGGGTATAGAACGGGTTAAAGAATGAAACAGTAAATTATACGGATACAAGAATTAAGGTGTCTGCAGGGTATTAATTTCCTATTATAGAATTTTGTAAAATTTTCTGTGTAGAAACATAATTGTATTATTGTTCAAAATGTAAAATAAAATTTGGGGGTCACCGTGCATTTAAGCACAAAATCTGAAATTGAAAATTTCATGATTTTACATAGAAATGATAGGGAAAATGGTCATATGAATGGATAGTTTCGAAAATCTATTATAGATTTTTTTCATACTTTGCATGTGTTTAATTATCATTATGTAGTTTACATATAAAAAATAAAAATTAGGGGTCACCGTTGAAATAAGAGAGAAAAATTGCAAAATGTAAATTTCTGTAGTGATATCTTTGTTAAAATATTTTATCAAATTATCTCCCTTGAACAATTTCTGTGTTCTGTAAATCCAGCAACAGATGTAAATGTAA
Organism: Modiolus philippinarum; assembly: GCA_002080025.1. Taxonomy (NCBI): domain Eukaryota; kingdom Metazoa; phylum Mollusca; class Bivalvia; order Mytilida; family Modiolidae; genus Modiolus; species Modiolus philippinarum. The sequence goes on from MJUU01029108.1 coordinate 18,294, forward strand.
TATGTTTTAGCTCACGTTTTTGTAACGAAAATGTTATAAAAATGATTAGGAATATAAATTTTAAATACATTTGAACTTTCTTTTCTTTTTAAATAACTATTTTGTTAATTTCTTAATGAATGAAACTTAAATGAACAATTATTAGACAAAAATGGCGGAATAATACCACTGAGACACCTTAAGGGAGTACGAGTCTGAGATTTCAGAAGCATTCTATATCCTCGGGATTTATCCATTCAAACAGTGCTAAATTTTTTGCACATGGATAACATGTTCTTGGTCATAATTCACTTTAAAATACATAAAATAGACTGTGTATAAAATCTAATTAACTTCCAATTATAATTTCATATATTTAAAGGCCTATAAACATCTTATGCAAATTGAAGGAAAACTTTAGAGAGATCTGTTTCCCGCCAAAATTTTGACGTCTTATATCTAAAAAATTCCTACATGGATTTTCAAAATTTTTTGCTCAAGTTGTTCCATTAGTAGTGCTCTTCAAAACAAAGGGTCAGAATTTTAATTCTGATTACAAAATTTCTGAGACTCGTACTCCCTTAAATTGCTAAATTTCATAAAAGTATTCCCATAGATATCTGGAATATTTCGACAAATGTTCTGGCACTTGAAGCCTTCTTAGGTATGCTCTTGATTACAGTGAATTCACGAATAAGGGTTTTTTCTTATAGCTATTACATGTATATATATGATTTTTCCATTTGTACAATTCATCAACCTATACACTACTTGTTAAGTAATTGGCCTCCTCTATTGGAGAGAAGCTAATTTAAAGCAACGATATATGTAATTTTTATGTTGTTCTGATTAGGGTACAATATATCCATCTATGCACCACTTATGGAGCAGTTGGGCTCCTCCATTGGAGAGAAGTAGGCTAACAGCAATTTCGTATTCAGGTAAAGCAGAATTATACTTTTACTTTGAAACTAAATGTACAGCAATTTCTGTATTTTGTTATTTGTTATTACTTGGGCAATTCCCCTGCTGGTACACTATTATTCCACGAGGGTATTAAACAGTCCAGAAGTCTGTACTTTGGTGCTGACCCGAAAACAAATTTCACGTGGAAATTTGCAATACGTATTTAATAGTTAAACTTATAGTTCTCTCCCCCTTGCATAGTTCTGTCCAACGCTATTTCTTGCTTCCAGTTCGAGCTTTTTGTCATTTGTGCTCTGATTTTACGAATTATTTGTTTAAGGTCTTCCACATATTTTGATTTGATCTGCACTGAAGAGACATAAGTTGTCGAACTGGCTATATATAGAAACTTAATTTACAGTAACTTCGAGATCTTGTTATTTGTTATTAGGATGTAAAACAATTGCACAAATTACAATTCCTCAGTATATATGGTTCATCTTGTGGTCACCGTTGCTAAGCTTCATACAAATAAAATTCATATTTCACGACACTACACATATATTGTTCTAAATATAGGAAACGATAGCACAGAGAAATAAAAAGGCGATTCCATATGGTCAATCATAGCTTGACCATTACAAGAAAATGAAGTGAGTTAAATGGTCAGTGAAGTAGAGACTATATTTCCCGCATAATGTACTGTTAGTTTAAACTTTGTTTCTGGCAAACTTACTGACCCAGATGAGAATTGCATCGAAGAGACATAAGTTGACATGTATGCAGAAACTTAATTAACAGTAACTTCAGTATTTTTTTTTATTTATCTCAAAATGAGCACAGGGTGCAGAGAACACAAAAACACGTCTTTGCTGATCAACACCCCTTAAAGTACTGGATTCTATTTTGTCAGGTTGAAGAAGTGGTGTAACGTGTTAAAAAGTCAAAGGATTTAAATATCCCCTCTCATTGGGTATATTTTTTCCAAAATGAGGTCGTCCTTGACTGCATCAAATAGTTACGTTCAGAGCTTTGAAATGTTTTGTAGTGAATAAATTGATTATGGTTATTGTTTCTTCACATACACTTTTACCAAGGCACCTGACAGACCTTTGATTTTGGGTATATTATCCTTCGGATCAGTACATGTAAGTGAATTTGTCAATACTTTTCGAAATTATCAAGCGGTTAGATATTTCATACCCGTGATTTTTAAAAATTCATGTCAGAATCGAATTCGCACTAAAGTTGATAAAATAGAACAGACAACAAATACATATGTAATTAGTACTATTTGATGCAAATCAATATTAAATCAATATCAAATTGAATCAGTAAGAAAAGCACAAAAATTACCAATCTGAAAGCATAGAATACAAATATGTTGATTATTAGTCCCCTTCAGGCGATAGCCGAATGTGGCTTAAGGTTTGCGCTCTGTCCGTCTGTCTGTCAGTCCGTCCGTTTGTCAGTCCCGCATCAATTTTTTCTAAACCGTTGCAGGTATTAATCTTATATTTTGTATGTGAGTCTACCTTAATGAGTAACAGATCAAGTTTAAGTTTGATTCCGGTCCATTGATTTTTGACAGAGTTATTGGCCTTGGACTTAGAAAACATATTTTATCATTTTTGCTTGTGTAATAAAGCCTTGCTCTACCAGCAGGGGACTTAGTATTGCCTTGCAATACGACCCACACTTGTTGACATTGACAATATAATGATTGCACCATGAAAAAGTATGGACATAACGATTCAGTAGTTCATTGCACTCAATTGTGTTCTGTACAAAGTTCTGACATACTCTTGATCATATAACAAAACACGCTCAAAAACAATTTCATACGGTGTCATTTACAAAATACTTGATATAATGTTCATTCATCTTTATATCGATGCATATGTCTTTTGATATATAATTTGTAAATCACGCAAAGGAAATTATTTTATTTTTATACAAACAAAAAACCAAACGTTGTATTCAACACTAAGAGTACCTTTACTTTTTATACTATTATTGCGCAGTATTGGAGTATTATTTATGTCATGAATGATTTTTAATAATGAAGGAAACTTACGAGTTTTGAATTTTGAATTTTATCTTTAAAAAATTCTCTTAAATCCAATTAATAGGCATTTCTCATTTATTTTGAGTTTATTTTCAATTTGAAAATAGTTTGTATATTAAAATTTTAAACAAGGGAGGTTACTCCGTTCTATCTTTTGACTGACGATTCGATTCTCACTTATTTTGAAAATAGTTTAGATATTACTGCAAATATTTTAATAAAAAGTTTGATGTTTCATAATTTTCTTCTTGTTTGTAGAAATTGCAATACAAAGACTAGCAATATATAAATTTAATCAAAATTCTATTTGATGCGATTATAATATTTTGCAAACAAATATAATTTTCCCAATCATTTCAACTAAACATCCCACATTTTCGGTGAAAGATTGTGAGCTTTTATGACCTAACCCTTAAATTTGCTGTTGCTAAGGATTTTTTTTTCTAAAACGGATGAATCCTTGCCAATATCGCAAAGTCTTATTCGAAAGTATTTGATTATGATTGTGGTAAATTTCTTTAGAGTCTAAAATGCCACATTTTGGGAATTCCAGTAAATGTAAAAAAAAATGGATAACAGGAAGCACATACAATGCCTGAAAATTACAATCCCATGCCACAATCTGTCAGAGAACTACATAGGAAAAACACGAATAAGACAAAAGACAAACGTAGACAACGATAGGAACTCGGGACAGCCGGACTTGGTACCGGCACTAGCAAAAGCCTGGGGTAGGGTTAAACCGGTTTATGATTACCAAAACCCAAAAGTATCAATTTTTAGAATGTGTTTTCATTTGAAGAGACTTTTTCAATAATTCAATTTCAAATTCATTTGATTTCAGTTTTGGGTTTATTTCCTGAAATTCTCAAAGACCAACAATTGTTTTTTTTTTAATTATACATTGGAACAATTAGAAACATATTCAACAATTGGATTATAAAATATATGATTTCAATTTTGGTAAAGTTAGTGAAAGTACAGTGCATGAAATTAAACAATTTTTGGGAATTCAACTTACATTTGTAGATCCTTGAATTTCTTTTGTAAAAAAGGGGCTCTCTGTAATTAACATCAAAATCACACCAAGGGTTGGTTAACGACAACCAAAGCTGAAGACACTGATCTCCCTGCTTTGCACTGGTTACCAAAATTACACAAATGACCATATAAACAACGGTGCATCATTTCTATGCTGTTAATCTCCATCTTGACAGCTATGAAAAAGAGACTTCAAAAATATCGTGATACTAGCTTTTCAAGAAGTGATGTAAATGCAATGTGGATATTAACAATCTGTAAAGAACTGATTGACATCGTAAAATCAAGATCATTATCATACTGTAACAACATTAAAAATTGACTTCTCCACACTTTATACTACTTTTCCTCATGAACAACGGAATACTCGGCTGAAAGATATAATTCATAGATGTTTCTTCCATAAGAACGGCGAACGAAGATATAAGTAAATATACATTGCAATAGGCAGAGAACAAGTACGACTCAGAATTACAGAAAAATACAGAGAGGAAGAATTGATTAAAATGTTAGAGTTTTTGATACACAATATATTTGTCCAGTTCAGAGGACTTGTTTTTCAACAGACCATCGGAATTCCAATAGGCACAAACCTTTAACCTCTTTAAGCCGAACTGTTAATCAACTTATATGAAGCCGAATTCATTGAAATGCGGCTTTTTCAACAACAACAACAACAAAAAAAAAATAAAAATAAAAAATAAAAATAAAATAAAATAAAATAAAAATAAAAAATAAAATAAACTAGAATTGTTTTAATCAACTAAAAGTAATATTTCCCCTTGATATGTATCAACTAATTCATGCTATTGTCAGTTAAGATTACATATTGTTAAGGCAGTTCGGGGTCAGTATCTTCTTGAAATGTTAGACGAGACATCCCTGAGGGTTTTTTGTATGTAGCAATAAATTCATCTTTATTATGGCTCACTTATGGTTCAAGGTCACAGTGACTTATACTTTTACAAGACACTACGCCACAACTCAATGCATAAACATTAAAAATATGAACACATGGCCATAAGACAAAATAGTTCTGCCAAGGACAAGAATTCACTAAAAAATCCATAATGCGACCTTAACAGTCAAGGTCAAGGTCAAAGTGACCTAATTCTTTTACGTGATACTCTGCCATTACCCAGTGGGCAATAAGATAAAAAGAAGTTATGCCTTGGACAAGGGTTCCCTAATAAAAATCCATTTTTGACCTTCAGATTCAAGGTCAAGGTCACACAGACCAAATTTGTTTACGTGACACTACGCCATGACCCAATGCATATACATACCAAATATGAACCCAAAGGGCCATAAGATAAATAAGTTATGGCCCGGACAATGTTGAATTAGAAGAAGGAAAAAATCGGCGAAGGGGAGACACACACATATAAAAAAAAAACTGGCCCAGAACTTTAATTTTTTTAATTTCAGGTTCCGTTATATAAATGATATCGCTATGCCGATCGCTATGGGATATCTGTTTCCCGGTTGACAACAGATCTTTCCCTTTACAATAGTACTACAACGTTCCGCTACTCGTTTAATCCTTCTGTGGTGTTCGGCACTCGTGATATTTCATTGATAGTTAGTTCTACTATAAGCAATGTAGTTTAACAGCAAAAACTTCATAATCACATACACCAGGAAAACAGATATCATAAATATGTTTTGTGTAAAAAGTACATTTCAGTAAAAGCAACGGTAAAACATCACAATTGATCCTTTCCTTGCGAAGAATCCACTGCAAGATGCTTATTACAGTGGAACCTCCGAATACCGGCCTCCGTCGGGACCAAAGAAATTGGCCGGTTTAAAGAGGTTCCGGTTTTCGGAGGTTCCAAAATCTGGTCTTTTCAATCCCAACTCTAATACCGGACGTGTGAAATATGATATGTAAGGTCTGTTTAGGCTTTGACTTAGCTATTTAAGTATATTTCGCTGTGTTATTGTGAATTTCAATCAATATTTTCGCTTATCTGTTCAAATACAGTTATTTATCAATGAAGGTGGCAAGAGATATGTGACAAGTTGAATAAACTTGGTCGATCTCATTGTCTGTTAAAGTCGTCCGGTTTTCAGAGTTGAATTTAGATTGATTGATTGATTGAATATTGTTTAACGTCTACTCAGCAATATTTCAGCTATATCAAGATGAGAACAAGTTTGTTAATAAATAATCACTTTGGAGTATGAAAAGGGCCATGGGACGGGAAATTCTGACTGCCACTAGAAAAGTAGGGTGAAATCGTCAAGGGCGGGGAATTTAGCCTTGTAGCCGATCACCTACGGACCACCCCAGAAGAGCTTGCTACAAGGGTTCTTTAACGTGGCGTTTCTTCCAACACGTGGACCTGAGTTTACATCCCATCCGAAAGATGGGTTGTGTATTTATCAATCCCGCACAACCACGGAATGGGTCCTATTTCTATATCCCGGGACCCTCGGGGTCAGCCTCGAGTTGAATTTAGAGGAAAATATATGTTTGGGACCGACCTATATAGCGGGAATTCGGAATTCACAGGGACCGGTTTTCAGAGGAAATTTTAACTCATTTATATAGGTAAAAATTCCGGGCCGAAACATCTCGTTCGGTTTAAAGAGGGATCCGGGTTTTAGAGGGGCCGGTTTTTGTGAGTTCCAAAGTATTTCTTGTTAGGGATATTAGGCAGACTGTTAAAATGGAGTGCGAGAAGATTATAAGAATTCAAGAACAGGTTACCCCTCTTCCTTGTGCTTAAACATAAGAGAAAAATACTCAAATCATTTTTATTCTATTTTTTAAGGCGCATATATAGGACTAGTCATAACCTTTCCCATTGGTGGTTTGTTATGTAAATATGGATTTGCTGGAGGATGGCCATCTATATTCTATATTTGTGGTGAGTAGTAATAGTTAAGAAACTATTTAAACACTCGTCAAAAGAGGAGCTGAGCTGTTTTGTTGTAAAGAAATGGTACACAATTTTCGAATTTTTACATTAATTAAAACACTTAACTCTCTACTAGAAAATAAAAAAATCCATTGTTGTAATTTTATCTATTAAAAGATAAATGTTACAATTCATTACTTAAGCCGAGGCGCTCTGAACTTATGAAACAAACTATATTAAGGGACCGACCATTTAACCTGAAAAGGGGGGGGGGCTATGTTTTTTTCGAAAAAAATATTCTGACGCTGATTTTATGTGAAAAAAATATTTTGGCTGCAAAAGTAATGAAAAAAAAATTTCTGAAAAGGGCTTTCTGCCCCAAAAAATAATGCTTATCTTAAAAAAAATTATTTTGTTTATACTAGTTAAAAAAATAAATATTTTTTTTTCGCGCAAAGCGCCAAAAAAAATTTCTGTCCAGAAAAAAAAACCATAACGCCCCCCCCCTCCCCTTCAAGCTAAATGGTCGGTCCCTAAGCCAATACAAAATACTTCAAATGCAAACAGTGGATGGACAAAGAAACGTTTGCATTTTGGAGCTTTTTTTTTAAGAGTAAGAGAATTACTATTCAAGCATAAAGTAGCGATTGGTAGGCAAAATTCTAAACAAACCATTGTCAACCAGTCGACGATTTGAACAGTATTGTTGGAAGGGTGACAATCTGTTGTGTCAACACCTACTCTTTATTCAACCGCTATGAATATGCACACGCATTTCAAAAGAAATTGGTGTTATGGCATGTCAAATTCGGACTTATGAAATCATTTTCATCTGTCATTTATACAGAATAAAATAAACTCTACTAAATTATGCAGCTATCACCCTTCATAAGCTTTAAATTAGCCCTATATGATTTAAACGTGTAGACCAGTTAGACCATTGAACATTTTCATGGGTTATAGTAATGAAATAGTTTGATTTGATCTTCATTGAAGAGCCTTATATAATCGTAATGACCATCAGTTGAAACTAAATTTACTATTACATCAGAATTCAGCTATTTAGACTATATTTTATATTTTCAGGATCATGCAGTTTTGTATGGTGTATTGTATGGTCCATTGTGGCGAGTGATACTCCAAGTAGTAATAAACGTATCACTACTCAAGAACGAGATTATATTGTCAAATCGTTATCCCAGGACAATCAGCATACATCGAATAAGGTATAATACTAGTTTGCAGATGATCTGAAACTATAGGGTACATAAGCAGTTCCAGAAATGAAGAAATAATGGGATTTGGAGTAAATGTACATGGGACAAAATCCTTATAAATACTAAGTAAAATCAAGCAAATAAAACAACGCTTTCATTGTTGTTCTTCATTTTTAAGTCACCTCTTGAAGAAAGCAATATGACATCACAAACAATATATGGACGTCAGAATTTTCTAGCGTAAGACATGTTCATATTGCAGTTTTTAAATGAATGGCGAGAATTACAGATAAATTTCATAAAAGTTGCATAGTTTTTTGTCTCAAGTTATATCGATTAAATTTTCCTTTATCTCTAATCTATTAAAGTCGAATATTCAATTCAACAATCACTATAAAATAAATCGAAATAAATAATAAAAAAACTTCATTAAATTATTACAGAAGTTTCTTTTCTATGAAAAAAGCATAACCTCGGGTATTTTTGACCGGATACAGTTTTCGATCACTTATGATATGTATTGGCATTAGTTAAGCACTCGATAACTCAAGCATGAAGTACATCGAAACCCTTAAATAAATGTAGCCTAAAGCATATAGGTTCAGATATCATATAATGTTTGCTAACATGTTACGTTTATTCCAAATGATGACAGCGTCTCACAACTATAGATAGAAATATAATGAGATGTATATATTAAACGAGTTTAACCCCACCGCAACTTTTGCGCCTGTCCCAAGTCAGGAATATGTTGGTCATTGGCTTGTCCTTGTCTTCTTATAAAATTTTAGTTTCTTGATATTTGGGTTATTGGATGTGGTTTGTTTCCATTGATTTTTTCACTTTTTTACCTTTTCGGGGCCATTTAGGGCTTACTATATGGTGTGAGGTTCCTCACTGTGTTGAAGACCATATGGTGACCCCTAGATGTTTTGTTTTTTTGTCGTTTTAACCTGGATATGGGATGTTGTCTCCTTGACATTTACCCCATTTCCTTTCTTTTTCATATGTACCAGAAACATATATTGTAAACTAGGATCTTTGATTTTACTGCCGCATTTGTCCATTTTCTAACTCAACTGTTGTATACCGAGAAACTGATTTTGCAATAGCAAAACTAAAAGATACAATTATGCTGATACCTATATATCTTTTCAAAACAAAACAAAACCAACGTTCAATCGAGTGTGAAGAAAAAAAACAATAATGGTCGAAAATTCCTGCAAGTTTTCATAAAATAGCCAAAAGTGTTCGATAACTGCCAATTGATCGACCATTTATATAACATATGATAAAAGTTCAACATTCAAGTTTACAAGTTAAAACATTCATTGTTGATAAATATTATACACTTATAATATATGTTGTAGCCACTCATCAAGTCATATCTACAAAAATGCAAAAATACTTGGTCGAAAATTGTCTCAATTTTTGAATAGATGCAAAAAAAAATGCAAGAAAAAAGGAATATAAATAAAAAGTAACATGTGTTATTAGCGTTTGAAACAATATAGAAGGTTGTACCAGTTTCAGATTGGTATTTCTCTTTTTCTCTTCAGTGTAGATAAAATCATACCAACTGACTCTAAAACGAATCATGTGTAAAATCTGACAGAATAAACATAACCAGAATAAAGTCATTATCAGCTGAGAACAACACTTTGCACGGGGCAGATACTCTTCAGTTTAATTTGTTTCTAGGTTTGTGATAACGGTACTCACAAACGAGAGAAATATTTTACATAAGGTATGGATTGAAAGAACTCTTTGACAGTTTCCTTAATGTTTTTTGACAATCCTGCATCCATGGCCAGAATAAACATGGATGTAGCGTTGCTCGACATCTAGAAATGGCAATGAATTCCGCTCAAACCGGTGCTAGGGGCCGTCTTGAACTTACTATGAGGTATGAGCAAAGCTAATTGTTGAAGGCCTCACGGTGACTTCAAGATGGAGAACAACAATAAAAGCGTTGTTCCATTGCTTATTACCATATATTTATCTCGTGTGTATTTACTCCATATCCTTTCATTTTTTATAATGAATTCTTTATGTTCTGATTTAGTATTAAATATGATCTTTGGTCCTTTGTTAAGTTCTTCATAAAGGTGGTGATGTTCAACATACTGATGTAATTGAGATTTTGTCTTATGATCATTGTTCTTATATCCTGTCTTTGAGATTTCTTACACCAGTAAAGTATTTTATTGATTTGATTCCTTAAAAATTTGGAAAAGTGTTCCTACATTTGTCTTTATTTTATGACCTCTGTTTACGGTTATAATCGGAAATTAGTATGTTTTCCAAACGTTTAGATTTTATCTGCACTGAAGAGACATAAGTTGTCGAAATGCGCATATGCATTCAAATTCACAGTAACTTCGGCATTTAGTTATTTGTCTTGTAAAGTAAGTGAGAACCGAACCGTCAGTCAAAGAACGAACAATCCATGGGCAAAGGCAACATCGGAAACACTAAGAAACAAGGACACCACTTGAGTACGGGACAAAAAAGAAAAACGAAGACACACATACAGATGAACAACACGGACCCAATATAGTCAATATCACCCTATATGTTTTGCTTGATATCGTAGAAACATATTTGATATTACGAAAATAACCTTTTTATGATGATAATAATAAGCCCGGATAGGTGTCTATAATATTTTTCGCACTCTAGTTATTCAAGAAAATATATATACTGTATTGTTGCCTTTGTATCAGTTTTATTAGAGTGAGTGAGAACCGAACCGTTAGTTTAAAATGAACAATCCAAGGACAATGGCAACGTCTGAAAAAGAAAGAAACATAACATTAGCACGGCACAGAAAAGAAAATGAAGTCATATATATACAAAAATGACCCAATAAAAAAACCATGGGTGAGATCAGGTGCACCGGTAGAGAAAGCATCTCCTGCTTCTTATCTCCTGCTTCTTATAAGACACCCGCCGTGTTGAACATGTCATGTCCGGTTGAGGAAAAACAAACTTTAGTGGCAAAGTGAAAGATCTGTTGTCATCTGTTAAACAGATAACCCATAGCGGTCCACAAGATCGTGATGTCGACCGTAAAACTTCTGTAATGATGAACTCAAGTTATGGGCAACATACTTGCTAAAGTAGCCTATTTGTAAGCAACCCGGCTCTATCAAGGTAGTCACTGTATCGACCAGAGGCTCTTGAGTAGCGAATGAGTTGGGAGAAGTAAACTCCTTATCCCGGTGCTTTTGGAATGTTGCTATAAAGAAAACGGAAGTTGACTATTGGAAAATTGAAGTCATTGCGTTTGTCATATAGCCTAGTTTGTAGTGTACCTCTGTCGTCAATTTTAAGATGAAGTTCAAGGAACGAGGCTGATGTGGAAGTATCTATAGTATCCTTAACTTCGAGCTCTTTTGGATAGATAAGATGAAGAAAATCACCAAAGCGAGGGTTGTTTAGTGATAAAATATCATCTTTATAACGGAAGCTGAAATTATAGGACTGGGCCAGTTTTTTATCTTTATTTTGAAGAAGCCCTTCAATGAATTCAGCTTCATATGAGAGGAGAAACAGATCGGCTAAAAGAGGTGCACAGTTTGTGACCATTGGAATTCCAATAGTCTGTTGAAGTCCTCCAAACTGGACAAATATATTGTCGATCAGAAACTCTAACATTTTAATCACTTCTTCCTCTGTATATTTTTTCTGTGATTCTGAGTCGTATTTTACAAAGTATGCTTGTTCTCTGCCATTAACAATGTACATAAATTCTTGTTCGCCGTTCTTGCGTGAGAAACATCAATGCATTAGATCTTTCAGCCGTGATTTCAGTTGTTTATGAGGAATTGTAGTATAAAGCCTGGAGAAATCAAAAGTTTTAATTCTGTTACAGTGTGATAATTATCTCGATTTTAAGACGTCAAGCAGATCCTTAAAGTTTTTTAATATACACATTTCGTTTACACTACTTCTTGAAAAACTAGTATCGAATGTCAAGATAGATATTACAGATTTGTTATATTTCTCCACTTGATTTCTGTTCTAGGAGATTAAAGTGCCTTGGTTAATGATAGCGAAGTCTATTCCAGTACATGCCATTATACTAGCCAATGTATGTTATGACTGGGGCATGTATACTTTTATAACCTATCTACCAACATACATCGACGATGTACTGCATCTCAGTATAACATCTGTAAGTAACTTATAAAACAAAATAAAAATGGTATAGTTGGGCACGATTAAAAGGTAAAAAACACAAAAATATACAAATTAAAAAACACATAAAAATGACAAAAATGTAAATAAGGGAAGACTGCCCAACGTTTCGGCCGTATGGCCTTCGACTAGGGGACTACCGGGCTGAAATACGGAGAAGAAAATGGAAAGAAAGAGAGAATGCAGACCTAATGACGTGTCATAGATATTACCTGTAAAAATCGTATATTTTATATTTTTTTATAGTAACTTATATATGTATATGTTTCCACCTCTGTATTTAGTAAATTTGCGATTATACCTTATCTACAGATTTATGATTAACCAAATGGGGGTAAAATACAAAAGTGCCGAACAGAGTTGACAAAAGGCGAAGTCCATGAGACAAAAAGAAAAATCAAGTGGAAAATAATACCAACGGTTGTCGTTCCCGGACAGACAAAACTCAATAAAAACTGTAAAATGCAAATACGATAGATAAGCATATACAATCATTAATTAATATTTGCTGACAATTCCGCATCAATGACCACAAGAGACGTTGATGTAGCGTTCTTCGCCTTCGCTAAAACTGGTGCTAGGGACCGTCTTGTTATTAGGAATGAAGAAAGCCCATTGTAGAAGGCCTCAATGTGACCTCAAGATGAAGAAAAAAATCAAAGTGCTGTTCCTTTGCTTGTTTTACCATGTAGAGACTTTGTTCCATGTGTATTTACTCCATATCCTTAAATTCACCAAATATTCAAAGGTTATGTGGTACCAAATGTAATCTTGAATTACCTTATAAATTAAGAGATGAATTATTACTATTGTTTGGACAGGGAAGGTGTCGTCTATGCACAAATTACGTCAAAAAGAACACAATTTCCGCCTGGTAAATAGCACGTTGCAATGACAGTGTCTTGATTAAAGACTTGCATAGTGCCTTAGACAAGTACAAAATTTAATAAACTGAAATGTAGTGACATTTCCTTCATCCCACGATGTTTTGATTTATAATTTGCGGTAATGAACATATACTAGCAGTAACATTGACAACTATATCCCAGAGATATAGTCCCTATAATGTAATTATTTTATTCGGCTCTGCAAATGCAGACTCTTATGTTTTGCATTGCAGGAAATACTTATGGTTTGCTTACAAGTGACAAAATAATTAAATCTGTTTTAGAATGGTCTTCTCTCAACCCTTCCCTATATGTCATTATGGTTATTTATCAATGTAAGTGGATGGCTGGCTGATTTATGTCAAAAGAAGGAAATGTTATCCAGGCGATATACCCGTAAAGTGTTCACTGGAATTGGTAAGAAATACATATGAGAAAAATGGCATGAATGTAATTTATTAACCATTTTTCTTAATTGCACAAAGGTCTGCTCTAGAAATAAGACGGACGTGGATACATGATTTTGTTTAAATGTTCCGTGTTTTCGAAGAATATACTTGCCTTGATTTTCTTTAAATAATAGAATTTAGTAATTACTATTAAAAAATAGTAAAAAAAATGTTCTGTGTTGGATTGTGTTTCCCTGATTCAGTCGAATGTTATACGGATTTTCCTTACTGGTCTCTCCCTTTGATCGATTCGGACTTTTATTGTCACTTTTATTTATATTACCATCCTATGGTATACTTCTACAGCCTAACGTGTTTTATGGTATCTTTATTATATAGATAGCGGTGATTTATCGAGTTTTCTCAATTAAATAAATGTCATATTGTCATTGATGAAAATAAAGGATTTCTAGTCACTGGATGACGTCTTAATGAAGCGACGTCACAATATCTTTTCAATGTCGTCGTCAGGTAAACAACTGGCGTATTGAAATGAAAAAAATAATCCACATCTAAAATCTCGGTTTTTGAAAATCTATATAATAAAAAGCATAACTAATCGGCCGTCATGAATATCAATAAAAATGTCACTCGTGTCGATCAACGCAGTGGATTTAACTCGTTAAATCCTTCTGCTTGTTCGGCACTCGTGACATTTTTATTGATATTCACGACGGTCAGTTAGTTATACTATAATTCTTACATTCACTTCATACCAGTAAATGAGGGGCGGAATCTTTATTAAACTTCTCTTTGTTTGACTGAACATTTCTTCTTTTTCTATTCAATGGGATAATAACAAAATTTCAGTGTTCATTAGTAAATGCATTGATGTATTGACTTTTTTCGTATAGTATCAGAAGTTGAATCCGGTTTGAACACGACTAAGAAGTCCCGTATAGTCACAGTGTTGATACTATCATTTAACATTGTATAACTAAAGGACTAAAAATAAAAACTTTAAATTTAAAATAATAACACATGATATTCAGTATACGTGTAGGTTTAAATCCAATTTTTTGAATTTTTTATGATTATCGGTAACATCTGCAAAGATATCATTCACAATTTATCATCTCGTATTATAGGCGTGATATCGTATAGAGTATTATTTTCGAAGGATGTTATTTTCATCTGTTTTCACGGATGAACTAAAGCGTGAAAGAGAATCACCCAAATTTTATATATTTCTAAATACTTTTGTTAACAAGATAAGAGTGTTTTCTTATATCAAAGTCCTACATTCAAGTTATATTCCTTTGTAATATCAATGGAATTACATTACATGGGCAGCTGACCCGGAACGTTTCGCATTCAGAACATGCATTGATCAGACTGATGAATGCGTTTTGCATTTAATTAATTCAATTAAAGGAATATATGTTAACAAATATACACTAATATTACTTTTGCTCATACTTTTACTCTTTCTTTTCTACAAAAAACGGCAGTAAAAAACGTATGTAACAAAGGAGTAGTATTTACAAAAAATGGAAGTCCAAAGACATTGCCAAAACGAGAACAAATAAAACAATGACGCTAGACAGCTGCAAAGCACAGAAATAAAAAACACAACATTCAAAACCAAAGCACTCAAAGTGGGAACTCTGAAACGGAGAGTGACATCAGGTGCTCCGGAAGTGTAAGCATGTCCTGCTTTGTTTACAGTACCCGTCACACTGCAAGAGAGTCAATCAAGGAAAGAGTCAAAATCAGTAAAGTAAATTCCCGGAAAACGTGAATATAGCTGAATTTGTTCGCTTGCATTTGGGACACAGACATGTCATATCTTTCAATGATGTTATGGAGACGGCCTTAGAATTTCTTGAGGGATGAAATTACAATAGGCTGAACAAATCCATGACTAAGCAGAAAAAAATAGTCTTAATCTTAAAAATTTGAAACGCATACGTTTTCCTCTACAATCCGCTAAATGCATGACTCTTGGAAATAACCCTCTATACGATATTTTGTTGGTGTATGAATGCAAATTAATCTACTGTATTTCAGGTAGTTTTATCCCTGCCTCTATACTAATTGGCCTCGGATACATGGACTGTTCCTCGACTGCATTGGCTGTATTCTTACTGACAGTAGCTGTTGGTACTTTGGGCTTTCAGTATAGTGGATTTCTAGTCAATCATATGGATATCGCTCCACGTTATGCTGGTTTATTATTTGGTATGTCCAATAGTATGGGATCAGTCTCCGGATTTGTTGCTCCTCTTGTAGTTGGAAAAATTACAAAGGAGGTAAGTTCATGTCATTAATCCATAGAAATAAAAAATGTTTTCTAGGTTAATAGCAACATTTTTTCTTAAAATAAGATATTTTTCCAGTATGTTCATTTGAACGTTATTAATTCTGTGTACTTTAAGTTTTCACGCCTTTGTCAGTTTCCATGGAAAGGGAAACTATTTTACAGTCATTGAGAACAACAATCAGTTCCATATATGCATGGCAACATCAAGTAAAGTGTCTTCCATTTCTAAGATCTTTTAATTTTCCAATTTTCTGCTGTTTCTGAAGTAATGCCGACCATTTTGAAGACATAGAGGCCAGACACCAATACTACACATGTAAGGCAACCTGCCTGTTACATTTCATCCAGTTCTGAGCACATTTGTCCTGCATTTTTCCGTTTCCGTGGCAACAGCGGTCATGATGAAAATTCCAAAACCACAAGACCATCTACACCATGTTATTTACAGCCCCATAATCTACCTATAAATCAATTTTCGTTGAAATCGGGCAAAGTTGTTTTTTTTTACGTATTTTGGTGGCCATCTTGAAAAAAATTGCAAAAATTCTTTCCTGTTATCTTAATGTTTTTTTTTATAACTATGAACAAATTCTGCATCGCAGTTCCTGAGATATTGAATCATGGCTGACAATGCAGAACATAGCTTAACATTAGACCTAAAAATAATTGATAAATTTCAGGCCTATCAATTCTAAAATCGCAACATCATATACGGTTATTACTACTAAACGTTTGGGAAAATTCAATCAACCTTTAAAAACAAAATTAATCCGATTATTGTTATAAAAGGTACATATGAAATGCGTTCATTTCGAGATCCACATAAAGTAGACATGGCAGCTTTAGCTTATGTGGTATGGATAGGGTGTGATCAAAGCATACTGTTTTTTGAAAATATTTCTCCGGAGCATGGTGAAAAGTAAAAAGACTAAATCATTTGTATTCAGGCATTTCTTTATGAATTTCGATTCAGAAGATTTACAAGAAGAAATTATGGTGGAAAGGACAACCCGGGCGAAGAATTCTCATTGCTACTGGAAAAGTTGAGAAATAATAATGGACAGGAAAATAAAGCCTTCTATACGACCTTCATTAAAAGTATCGAGAAATAGACGAGTTCTTTTTACTTCATGAAGCTTGGTGTATCTACACACGTTTGGTCTTTACAATGGTTTGTAGCCAGGCAACCCCGCAATGAAAGAACATTTCACTCGTAACCAAACCGGTTCAGGTACTGGGCTGTCCTTTTTAAGATGATCAATACAATTTCAATAGTCTATAAATATTAATAAAAAAATAATAAAATGTCTTAATAAACAACTAATAAGTTTGAAATCTGAGACAAATATGATAAAAAATTGATAAGTACAAGCTCTACATATATTTATCCACCGTCATTGGCATTTGAACATTTGATGATATGCTGTAAATAAACTTTGGCCTCAAATAGGCTGATGTACAGTAGAGGTACAGTGGTAAAAGTACCATGAGGCAAAAGTGAGGAAGGTGAAATTCTAAACTCAAAGTGAATGAATAAATAGATAAATAAAATAAGATAAAAAATATTGATAAGATAAAATAAAAATCCAAAACACAGCAAGTGCAATCAAATAATTCGAGACAACATGAAAAAGATAGAACAAATAAACAACAATAAACTAAACTACAGCACTAGCATTGTAAATCCTTACAAAAACTGGAGTTATAATGAGGTGCTTTCGAAAGTAACACATGTGGAATGCTGCGAATGAAAATTTCGATTTTGTTATAGATTGTATTTGTCATTTTGGTAATAAAGTCAGGATATTTCATAATATCAACTGTAGTTTGTGAAATGGAAACATTGTACCGACCTGTAAAACCATAGTATGGACCGTAAGACTTCTGCAACTGTGATTTAACATACCCTTGGTGTATAAGTTTTGAGAAAGTAATTTTGCTCTGGTGACAAAATCACTAACAAAATACAAGCACGATAATAGCGAATGAGTTGTGAACTGAAGACGCAATTTCCCGGGGATTTTGGAATATTTCCTCTCAAAAAGTTCTCTATTTAAAAGTCAATCAATATACTTGTCTTCAAGTTATGTTTCCAGATGTCCAGAGTTCTCAGTAAAGAACTTCATGCCATGTATGACGGTGATTCAGTGGTTTCTTGAATTTCGAGTTCATTTGGGTATATAACGTGAAGATTGCTATCCCTAAACTGAAGGCGGTTGAATAAAAGAAAATCATTTCTACAACGAAAACTGCATTTAAATATCTTTTCTAGTAAATTGTCTTTTTGTCCTTTACTAGAAATTGTATGAAACTGGTTTCATATAAATAAAGAAACAAATCGGTTTAAAAGTGGCGTACCTTTAGTCACCATAGGCATCCCTGATGTCTGATGGAACACTTGTTCTCTTAATACATCGACAAACAAATACCGAAGCAAGAACGAGGAAAGGGGAATTTTAAAATCAAAATCCAACATCACGGCAATTTACATCCAACACGAATTTATACTGTATGACAAAGACAAAATAAATAAACAAAAATCAACGGGAACGCCACATAACCAAAGCACTAGCAGTGTGAACCCTACAAAAATTGAGCTTTCATCAGGTGCTCCGGAAGGGTAAGTTTGATCTGCTCCACGCATGGCACCCGTCACACTGCCAGTGAAAAGTTTGGTTTTGTCACAGTCGGTGCTAGTCAGTCCTGAATCTGACAAATATACGTGGATGTAATCAATTAAAAATTCTTTCATAACCATAGCAAAATCTATCTAGCTTCTCCTAACACTTTTTGTTGTAGTGTGTGTTGTTTAAAAAGACCCCCACTATGTTTCTAAATAACAAAATACGGAAATTACTGTAAACTTGATTTCCACATATAGTCGTTTCAACAACTTATCTTTCTTAAGTGCAAATTAAATGAAAACTTTAAAATTATGTAGTTTATAGTGGTCGCGGCAAATATCTCATTTTCACTTTAAAAACTTCCGCATGAAAAAGACCGTTCTACCTTAGTCCGCCAAATATGTCAAAAATGCAAAGAGTTTGTAATGTAAATGTAAAAATTGGATAACAGGAAACACCTGCAATGGTTCAAAACTCGGGACAGCCGAACTTGGTACCGGCACTAGCAAAAGTCAGCAGTAGGGATTAACCGGATTATGGGCAACCAAACCTCTCTTTATCTGTCCCGTTTCTCTTTAGTATAAAAAATACGAATAAAACCCAATACAGGTAGACTACTAACTTCATGATCACAATCTTGACAGGAGAGAAAAAGGCAATACGTAATTTTGAAAGATGGGTCAAGAGATGCTTGCCGCTAAACTACCGACTAGCTCAAGGAGCCTAATCTGCTGGTAATACCCATATTGCCAAAATACAACACAGTTGCATTGTATGAACGATAATAAATAAAAAATATTATTTTTGTTTAATTTTAATTCAGTCACAAACAAGAGCTGAGTGGCAGTTGGTATTTTATGTTGCGGCTGCAGTATTAACATTTGGAGCAGTGTTTTATATCACTTTTGGACAAGGGGAGCTACAAACTTGGGCAAGGAAAGCCGATGAAGTTTTAATCACGGTGAGCAAGTTGGATCAAAATGCTAAATCTGAAATGAACAATGGAATCAATAAAACATAGAGTTAGATATTAATTTTGTGATTTTGTTTTTTTTTATTTGGAATTGGGTCCATCGTATAAATATCAAACGTCAAACTTCATTCTTAATTTTGAATAAGTGTTTTCAACAATGTATACTAGTATTTGGAAGTTCAACCGCACCAGCCAAATTTCTATTGAAATTTGATGAAATATTGATTGAATACTCGCTATAACATGACTTTTGTGAAGAAAAAATACAAATGCAACGACATATTTAACACGTAAGACAAAGAACAAATCTTATTTTAAAGCTATTTGAATTAATCCAGATATCAAGGAATCAGTATTTAAAACAGTTTCAGCATTTCGTCATTCCATGTCATCAAAAGTTGGCATGCAACGATGATTTTGATTTTTCTGTGTTTTGTACATGACCATGATGAGTTTTAGTGGCTTTGTTCATTAAATTGATTCTCTTTACCATTGAAAAGTTTAATATTAACCATTAAAAAAGGCATGAACTGGAAATAATGGCCATTAATTGTGACTAGGATTTTTTTTGACAGGCATGAATTATTGATAATGGTCAGTAAATTTAATTGATGTAATTGCCGTTATTTTTTCTTAAAAAAGGGTTAATGGGTATGAATTCTATTACAAAAGTTAAATGGGCATTTATTGTAACCATTATTATTTCGAGATATTTAATGGCTATTGCTGTATTTAAAAGCCATTAATTTTTGTTTGCCGTATTTTAATGGCCATCAAAACAAAAATTAAAGTTTTTGTAAGCAATATCTTAATGGCCATTAAAATAACAATTAATTTTTTGTCTGGTGTATTTTAAGGGGCTTTAAAATAACAATTATTTTTTGTTTGATGACAATGAAAGGAGTAATGGGCACACAGAACATTTTAGTGGCCATTAAGAACATGAACTGCAGATTTATAAGTTTAACGGCCATTAACATCCCCAAAACATGGATTGTTATTTCAATGGCCGTAATCTCCTAAAAATCACGATATTTCAAACAATTGACATTAACACATATACAACCAAACTGTAGACAAACTTTAATGCGCTTTGCATTTATGATGTTTATAATTTATAACTTGTTGCCAATCAAAAATGCACATACAATATAGTAAAATCTGCATAAGTGGACCCTTTGGTTATGAACAACTGCCTACAAAAGACTATTAACCAACAACATATAACCTCCATATAAAGTACAATCCTTTTAAGTGTCATCCGTATGTGTCAACCATTTTCCAAAGTGTGCAAAACACTCTTTTGTAAACCCTCAAGCCTCTCTCAAAGTGTACATAAACAATTTTCAAATACCAGGTATGAAAATAAATAATCAAGTTTTTTCTTAGAATTTTAAGTATTGATACTGAGTTCTTCATATTGATAATGAGTTCTTAATATTGATTTCTTTTTTCTATGTGTCTTTGCCGAAGTTGAAATATTAAAATTGATTTGACTAGTGTTTCAATAGATTTCTTTAAATAAAATAGGATGCCTTATTGTATAGCATTTACTTGATTAATGAAAGAAGTATGGCCATAGAAGATATACACACAAAACGAAAATAAAATACAACTGAACTCCATGGACACCCACTAAAATAAATGTGAGAACCCTTTCCAACTATGCCTATAACTTCTTCTTCCAAAATACTCTTGATACCCCCCAGACGGGCATATAAAAGTATGATGAAGTACTCAAAGGATACATGGCAATAGTCTCTGTTACTAAAGCCTTTAGCTCCTCCTTTAGCATCAACAACTGTTCTCCAGCACTGTCTCAGCTGCCCCCCCCCCATGTTAATTTCACGTCTGCTTCTGGTTCTCTATGCCAGGTGAATCCTTGCCTCCATCACTACCTATTTCTTTGCATTTGTAAGGCCAAGAAATAGACTTTTGTGTGGTGTTTGCTGTTTGTTTTTGTATGGGACAACAGGAAACACCTACAATGGCTGAAAATTATAATTACATATCACGATCTGCAAAGGATCTACACAGGAAAAGCACAAATTAGACAAAAGACAAACGTAAACAACGATAGGAACTCGGGACAGCCGGACTTGGTACCGGCACTAGCAAAAGCCAGCGGTAGGGTTAAACCGGTTTATGGGTACCCAAACCTCCCCTTTATCTGTCCCGTTTTCCTATAGTCTAGTAAACATACGAATAAAACCCAATACAGGTAGACTACTAACTCCATGACCACAATCTTGAAAGGAGAGAGTATGACAATACGTAATTTTGAAAGATGGGTCATGGGGTGCTCGCCGCTAAACTGCTGGCCAGCTAAAGGAGCCTAGTCTGCTGGTAAACCACTGCCGCACTACGGAAGAAAAATCAAACTCAAAACTTCCTGCAGGATTTGGTCAAGAATCATCATATATTTCAGTAGACATAGGTAGTATCAGTGAGAGGCCAGTATGTATTTAAAATTTTCAGGTCACTAGATCTCAAAGCTAATTTGAAACAACGGCAGTAAAATACCGAAGGAACAAAAGAGTGAAATTTACAAAAATCCAAGTCCAAAGGCATGACCAAAACGAGAACAGAAAACAATGACGCCATACACAGAACAACGATGTTAGACAGACACAAATTACAGAGACAGAAATCACAACATTCAAAACAAAGCACTCACAGTGTGAACTCCAGTGACACTGAGAGTGACATCAGGTGCTCCGGAAGGGTAAGCATGTCCTGCTCTGTTAACAGCACCCGTCACACCGGGAGTGGGTCAATCCAGGAAAATGTCAAAGTCGGTAGTCAAATCCGGGAAGACGTGAATCTAGCTGAAAATGTCCACTTTCATTTGGGATACTGACACGTCATATCTTTCGATGATGTTATGGTGACGGCATAGAATTTCTTGAGGGATGAAATTAAACATAGGTTGAACAAATCCCTGACTAAGCAGCTTTTGGGACAGTGTTTTTGCTCTGTTCAAAAAATCACTGTACAAACTACTCGCTCGACAGTAGCGAATCAACTGTGAAATGTACACTCCATAGGCTGGAGAGGTAGGTATATTGCTGCTAAGAAAGGGAAAGTTCACAATCGGGAAATTAAAATCATCACGCTTATCATACAGCTTAGACTTCAAACGTCCATCTTCGTCAATATACAATAACAGATCTAGGTACGAAGCTGAAGTAGGTGTTTCGGTTGTTTCTTACACCCTCTATGTAGCGGAAGCTGAATTTAAAGGACTGGGCTAAATACATTGGTATTTTTGTTTTCTTTGAATAAGCCCTTGTAAAAACTTGACCTCGTACGAGTAAAGGAAAAGGTCAGCTAAAAGCAGCGCACAGTTAGTTCCCATATGAATCCCTATTGTCTGTGGAAAACACGACCTCCAAATTCGACAAAATATTGTCGATCAAAAATTCTTACATGTTGATTACGTCAGTCTCGGTGTACTTCTTGTTTGAATCAGTGTGGTTCTTAACAAAGCATGTCTTGTCTTTCCCTATAACTAAATAGGTGTATCTGCGTTTTCCATTTTTATTGCAGAAACATTGATGTATCAGATCTGCCATCACTGTTTTAAGTTTATTGTGTGGCAAGGTTTGAATGCTATGGCAATTGGTAAGACTGGTTGAGGATAGCTGTCCAAGGAGATCTTTTGAATTTTTAAGAATCCACATTTGATTCACACCGCTTGTGGAGTAAGCTTTATTACAGTAGTTTTTCAGGCCATCTCTAACAGCGGTCAACAAAGTAGTGAGGAGCTGTGAAAGGTTTAGTGGTGCATCTGGAAGACCCGGCAATGAATCTCTGTTTGTATGGATTCTTATGAAGTTTAGGTACCCAGCAGATGTAAGGGAATTGATTGTTTTCATCATTGGCTTTAATGCCAAATGATGCTAAAACTGAAGTGTGATTTTTTACAATCTCATCCCTCGATATTGCAGTAGGGGTATAGGTAGGGTTTCCAGATGAACTGTCAATGCCCATCTCCTTCACAAGACAGTCGAGAAAGTGTTTCTTACACACAAATAGTATGTTGTTAGAAGCTTTGTCTGCAGGAACAATGACGTAATTTTCATGGAGGTTGGACAGAGTTCTTACTAAATATACTGGGATTTCTGGATTTCATTGCTGTTTTAACGGATGCAAGCAGAGTATCTTGTCAATATCCCCTATTACGTAAAGAATGTAAGTTACGTCCCAGCTTTTCTAGATTTTTAATCAGTTTCTGGCATTTTTTAACATCATTACCGTAAAAACGAGGATAAGAAATGCCCTCAGTAATGAGCTGTTTGCGAGTAACGCCATATTTAGACATTAAGTATTCATATATGTTATAAAACTTCTTAAAGGTATTCAACAACTTATGAAATCTGTAACCCTGTTGTAAAAGTTTGGCTGTGATAGTAAGGTTACGTTCATTAAAATCGTTAAGAATAGAACTTACACGTGCGAATCGTACTTGTAGAGAAATGTACACCCCGCATGATGGAGCTTGAGGGATGTCGCCGTCAAGAAAAGGGAAATTGGTTATAGTGAAATCAAAATCATTCCTTTTATCATATATTTTAGTTTTTATTTTACCAGCGTCAATAATGATAGTCAGATCCAGAAAAGGGCAGCATTTGGAATCATTGTTAGCTTTATTTAATTTCAGTTCTTGTGGATCAATAATGTCTACATAACCTAAAAACTGGGAATTGTCAACAGTAAGGATATCGTCAATATACCTGCTGTTATCATTGAAAATAGAAATAAGATTATCACTGTTTTGTATGGTTCCATTTTGAAGTTTTTTACAATTTCTACCCATGGGAATACCTATGACCTGTTGATAAATAGTGTTGCCAAAACGAACAAAAATGCTGTCCAGCAAAAGATTGAGTGCATTTATCATATCATCACATGTCCAGGAACAATGATTATTGTATATTATATTAGAGAAGAATCCTTGCTTTTTGTTAGAACAAATGAACTGCAGACCAGAAAATTTAAAAGACCATTTAATAAAGTAAGTGAGAACCGGTTCGGTTCTCACTTACTTTATTAAATGGTCTTTTAAATTTTCTGGTCTGCAGTTCATTTGTCATCTGCAGTCAATCTAAAAGCGAACAATCCAAGGACAATGGCGACACCAGAAACAAAAAAGGCAGAAAAAAAACAGACACAACATGGGTACAGTTGTCCCAATTTTGATTTAATCAGCTTATGTGGAAGGATAGTATAAAGTGTGGAAAAATCATAACTGTCGATGGATGAGACTGGTTTTTGAATAGATTGTAGTTTATCTAAAACTTCAATCAAATTTTGTACACTCTGAATAAATACCGAAATTACTGTGATTTAATTTCTGCATATACGCATTTCGACAACTTATGTCTCTTCAGTGCAGATGAAATCTAAACGTTTGGAAGACTATAAACTCAAAGATGTGTAAAAACCGATAGAGAACAAATTAACCAATATGATCAAAATGTAAAGCCAAAATCAAAATCAAAAAGGACAGAGCTTTCCATAAGGGAGATACTCCTTAGTTTTCAAAAAAAAATTATAAAAATTTAGATATATTGTAATTTTCCAAATAGAATCGGCTTTCGGGTTAGCACCGAAGTACTGACTACTGGGCTGGTGAATACCCTCGGGGTCTAACAGTCTACCAGCAATGGCATCGACCCAGTCGTAACAAATAACTAAATACCAAGGTTACTGTGAATTTACTTTCTGCATATGCGCATTTCGACAACTTATGTCTCTTCAGTGCAGATGAAATCTAAAAGTTTGGAAGACCATAAACTCAAAGATGTGTAAAAACATCCTTTTGTCTGCCTTTTTGATTTAGACGTTATGATTTAATAAAGTAAATTTTTATCGTGTTCTTCTTTTAACATAACAACGAAATGTAGGGTCAGAAATCAATGCCCTGACCGTGCTAGGAAATTGTTCACGTTCATTGAATGGGGCATCGAAATGAGCAAAGGGTTTAATTTTTTTAAGATGACAAATTGTTCACCTGATTAAGTGTCCAAATTATTGACATCAAACATTTTAAATCATCTATCAGTTACCGGCGATCTGGTTCATCGAGCGAAAAACTAACATTCCGGACTTTCATCGTATCCGTTTCGAAATTAATTTGAGAATGGAATAAGGAAATGCAATTTAGCGTTGAATACATTAATACACTAAAATAGAAACTTTGAATAGCGAAATATGAAAATGTTTACAAATTAAATTAAATGTGTATCGTTTCTTTTGTGCAGTAGTAAAAAAAAGAGGAATCAGGACTTGTGAAAGTTGACAGATTGTTTGTCATTGAAATCATAAGCAAATATCCTACTTTACGATTAATTGGATTCCAATGACACCTAACCAAAATGCAATATAGTATCTGAATTAACATGAAAGTGAGTTCATGCATCCTTGATAAACTGGAGTTTTCTATGTATCGTGTGCGTTTTTGTCACATGTACATTCGCTCCATATCCTTTCAATTTTCTATAATAAACAAAGATACTTAAAATTTTCGTACACTTTTGGAGCACCTGACACGATTTTACGTTTTTTATTTACTTTGTTTATTTCTGTTTCTTACTTTGTCTTGTTGTGTACATTTGTTTGGCCTCTATGTTTCCTATATATCATTGGATTTTTTTCTCTTTTGCCTTACTTTGCTTTGGCATTCAATTGTCGATGTTTTATGTTATTCTGTTTGCGACCCGTTAAGTCGATTTTTACTAATCGATTCTTTCCATATCAAAGTTTATGTAAAATAAAACAAAAATCAAAGAAATTAAAAAGTTGCAGCACAATCAAGGGGAGATCATATTTGAACTTAAATATATTTTTGGTATTGTTCCATCTTCTTCAGCACTTGTTAAATGTTGAATAACAAAATATGATGTTGAATATGATGTATTCATGAAGGCAATCCACCGTACACTATTCGATCGTGCACATAAAGGAAAATAGCAATATGCATTGTTATGCTAGGATGATTAGTTAACATTAAGATATTAATGTTGAAGACTTCTTTTCAAAATTGAGGGATTTTATTTTCAGTTTTGCCATATTGATTTTATGATTTGATATTGCCTTCCTACTTATATTGTCTTTTTTTCATCTTTATTTGTACATCTTGTACTTGGTTGTACCTCTTGTGTAATATATCCATACTACTGTAGATATACAATATCAACATATCTGTTCTTTAAAATGAATGATAATGAGTTGGTCCTCCTTCTATCTATTTCCTACCCAACCAATGTTCATCGTGTACTATGTTACAACTCTAGATTTCCTACGAGGAGGAATTAGCCGGTTACCGAAAGCTATATTTAATATAGCCTAGGTGGCCGAGTGGTCTAGGGCGCTGGACACAGTGTAGGCGGTGTTGCCATAGATGACAACAAGCAGGGGTTCAAATCCAGCCGAAGACGTTGCTGGATTTTTCGATGTAAACAGATTTAAAAAGATGATTTTCATCACTGTTGGCATTCGGAATCATATATTCTACCTTTGCAGCTCATCTTACCAACTCATTATCATTCATGTTATATAGAGCTGTGTGCAACACTATTATCTATATACCTATCTGTTCTTTAACGTCTTTTAAAGCTATACAACAAAATAAGATACATATCGGAATGATTGTCAAATTTCATACTGATACAAACTCGTTAATTTATCCTTGGGTTTTATCTATTTAGAATTAATGCTTATCTTTGATATCATTTTTCTTTTCATATTTCTCATCCAAATACTCTTGAGAAGCTCTGCAAGATTTTTTTACACAAGGTTCTTATTATTTTTGGAACTTGGCCGAAGAAGAGAAATGAGCAAATAATGAAAAATCAAAAGAAACCCACATGGAAATGTGATTAGTGTTGCTTAATTTGATCTAAATATACATGAATCTTTAAAATCTAAACAATTGTGGCTTGTGATTGTAGTTCCTGGCCATTGTAGGTGTTTGCTGTTTTCCTGTTTTTGTAATTGCATTTTAAGTCTAATTGTTGAAGTCCTAATGGTGATGAGGATGAAGAAGAATAATAAAACCGTTGATTCATGGCTTTTTAAAACAATTTATTTGTAGAGACTTTGTCTCATGTCCATTTTACTCCATATACCTTCATATACCTGTTTTAGATTTATCTGCACTGAAGAGACATAACTTGTCGAATGCGCATATAATCAAAATTAACAGCAACTGCGGTATTTTGTTCTTCATTAAAAAAACATTTTGAATGTGTTCAAAGGGAAGTAATGGTGACAAATTTAAGCAAGTAGTATTTTTGTTGAAATATGGTAAGAATGTTTGAAGGGTATAAACATGATGAAGTCATATTCGTGTTATTATCATATGCTAGTCATCGAAAAACAATTGAAATGCTTACCCATGGAAGGTCAACACAGAAGTAGTATTTATTTAGACTCAAGCAAATACAAGTCAAAATATTGATAAATTCTTTATATTTTACTCCGCTGGTCAAGACAATCAACGTATCATCAAATGTTAATTCCAAATTGAAACACCGAGATACATTTGAACACAAATGAAACAACTGAGAAGAATTTTAAAACTCAATCGGTCGAACATGGCAGTATATTATCAACATCGTGGAGAAAAAACTATGAACACAAATATACAGAATTGAATACAGACGGAGTAGTATTTATAATAAAAAACCATACTGATATCCATATATCGGCTGTAAGATTTAAATCATTGGTATTTCTCCCGTAAGAACAGTGATCGAAGATATAAGTACATGGTTACAGATACAGAACAACCATATTTTGTGAAAATATACAGATGAAAATGCGAAATAAGTCATAGAGTAAACTGTTTCTGATCAACAATGTATTTGTCTAGTTTCGATGACTTGTATTTCAAGAGACTATCGGAGTTCCAATAGGCACAAACTCTGCACCTCTGTTTCTCCACTCATATTAGGCTGAATTTATACCAGGGCTTCGTCAAAAAAGATTAAAACCTAGCCCAATTATGTAGTTTTAGCTTCCGTTAAAGGTGATATTTTGTCACTAAAAAACCATTGCTTTGATAATTTTCCTCATCTTATTGTTCCAAATTAAGGATACTACTGACATTGCCACATCGGCCTCATTTCTAGACCTTCATCCTGAAATTGACACAGAGTAATCATAGTAACACTACAAATAAGGATGTATCACAAAATCATAAGGAGTTAATATAGCTAAACTCATTCACTAACCAAAGGCCGCGGTCGATACAGTGACTACCTTGATAAATCTACGTTACTCACAAGTAGGCTACTTAAATAATGTAATATTACACGTAACATGAAGTAATCACTACAGAAATTATGAAAAAGAAAGGAAATGGGGTAAATGTCAAGGAGACAACATCCCATATCCAGGTTAAAACGACCCAAAACAAAGCATCTAGGGGTCACCGTACGGTCTTCAACACAGTGAGGAACCTCATACCATATAGCAAGTCCTAAATGGCCCCAAAAAGGTAAAAAAAGTGAATAAATCAATGGAAACATACCACATCCAATAACCCAAATATCAAGAAACTAAAATTTTATAAGAAGACAAGGACAAGCCAATGACCAACATATTCCTGACTTGGGACAGGAGCAAAAATTGCGGTGGGATTAAACGATTGTACGATCGATATAACGATATTTTGGACCTTTATGGGATATCTGTTTCCCATGTGACAAGAGATTCATTCCTTTACAGTTACAGTTGTTTTTCCACTAATAAATTTAAACTACCAGAACTGGCATGTTCGACATTACGGGTGTCTTATAAGGAGCAGGAGATGCTAACAGTGCACCTGATCTCAGTCAAGGTTTTTTTAATTGGGTCTTTGTATATGTGCTTCAGGTTTTTGTTTTCTGTGTCGTATTCATGTCTTGTTTCTGTTTCTTGATGTTTCCTATCTTGTTATTGTCCTACGATTATGCGTTTTTATACTCCCGTCAAAAGACGGACGTATTATGGTATACCGTCCGTCCGTCCGTCTGTCCGTCCGTCCGTTAACTTTTTGATTTCCGGAGATTTTTTTCTCTGTAACTGCATGACATATTGATTTCATATTTGGTACATGAGTATATCTAGGTGAGATACATATCAAGTTCGAATTTGGTTCCGGTCCGTTGATTTTGTACAGAGTTATGACCCTTGGACTTAGTGAAATTTTGAGAAATATAGGTTTCCGGAGTTTTTTTCTGTAACCGCATGACATTTTGATTCCATTTTTGGTATGTGAGTATACCTAGGTGAGATACAGATCAAGTTCGAATTTGGTTGATTTTGTACAGAGTTAAGACCCTTTGACTTAGTGAAATTTTGAAAAATTATAGGTTTTCGGAGTTTTTTTTTTATGTAACCGCTTGACATATTGATTTCATATTTGGTATATGAGTATATCTGGGTAAGATACAGATCAAGTATGAATTTGGTTCCGGTCGATTGATTTTGTACAGAGTTATGGCCCTTTGACTTAGTGAAATTTTGAAAATATAGGTTCCCGGAGTTCTTTCCTTTACCGCTTGACATATGTCAATTTCATATTTGGTATGTGAGTATATCTAGGTGAGATACAAATCAAGTTAGAATTTGGTTCTGGTTGGTTGATTTTATACAGGGTTATGGCCTTTGGACTTTGTGAAATTTGATTTGATATTTGTTAATTGTTACATCTTGGTAAGGCACATTTTGTTGTGGTCCAACAATACTATAAAGTTCGAGTTGACAGTGGACAGGCGTATCATGCGCTCTTGGCGCAGCAGTTTATTTAGAACGACTGTTCGGTTGAAACTTACCTAAAACTCTTAAAGGTTTTATACGTAAGATAAAAACACATAGTACACCCTTTTTAGAAAATTTTGTACACAATTTGGCATTTCTTACAAAAATATCCGACTTATTCTTCCTTTTGGTGAATTAATTAAAAACAACGACTAAAACGTAGAAATGCTGATCCAGAAATCAATCTGATAACATCTTCTTTTATCAGAATGTAAAAAAGGGAAAACAGGAACACCTACAATGGCTGAAACTTATGATAACATGCCGCGATCTGCTAAGGAACTATACAGGAAAAGGACGAAAAAGACAAAAGACATGCGTAAACAGCGATAGGAATCTTTTTTTATGTTTAAAAACATACAACAATGAATCTGTTTTAAAAAAAGAACCATTGAAAAATGAACAAGATTGCTACGCGTAGATATGTCCCCCGCCGCTGCAGTAAAGTAGATAAAGTTCCATAACTCATGTGAAATTTTGCGAATCAAAATGGCGGCAGGATATGATCAACTGCATTAGGTGGCAACAGCCAAGCAAAATTTCAGCAAAATCCCTTAATTGGATTTTGAGGAGTTGTGTCCACAAAGTCTTTCTATGTTGTAGTATGCATTAAGTCGATAAAGTCCCATAGCTCCTGTAAAATTTGTCGAATCAAAATGGCGGCATAATATGATCAAGTACATATGGTGGCAAATGTTCAAACAAAATTTCAGCATAATCCGTTCAGAGATTTCCGAGGAGATGCTCCCACAAAGTGTTCCTAAGCTGTAGCATGCTTTAAGTCCATAAAGTCCCATAACTCCTGTAAAATGTGTCCAATCCAAATATGCGGCATCAGTTGGTGACAAACAATCACCCAAAATTTCAGCAAAATCTGTCCAGTGGTGTAAGAGGAGTTGGGCCCACAGAAAACATGACGCACGGACGCAGACCACTACTGTGGCCCTTTGTCGCGTTGCGGCAGGGGACGATAAATTGCTGTGATCTAGTACATATGGAGACTAATAATCCTGGAACATTTGAAGGAAATCTGAGTACTGATTTTTGAGGAGTTATGTCCACAAGATCTGTCATTAAATAACATTGTTAAATTTGTAAAGTCCAATAAATCCTACAATATTTTACGAATCAAAATGGCGATACGATGTGATCTAGTACATATGACAACTAACAATCCTGTAAAATTAGAATGAATTCGGACTAGCAGTTTCTGAGGAGTTGCGTCCACAAGATTTGTCATTGTTTAACAATGTGGAAATAATCAAAGTCCCGTAACTCCCACAAAATTAGATGAATCAAAATGGCGATGCGATATTATCTAGTACTAATGGTGACTAACAATCCTGTAAAATTTGAAAGAATTCTGACCAGTGGTTTTTGAGGAGTTGCGTCCACAAGATTTGCCATTGTATAACAATGTGGAAATAACTCCCACAAAATTAGATGACTCATAATGGCGATGCAATATGTTCTAGTACTAATGGTGAATAACAATCCTGTAAAATTTGAATGAATTCTGACCAGTGGTTTCTGAGGAGTTGAGTCCACAAGATTTGCCATTGTATAACAATGTGGAAATAATCAAAGTCCCATAACTCCAACAAAATTTGACAAATCAAACTGGCGATGCGATATGATCTAGTACTAAAAGTGACTAACAATCCTGTAAAATTTGAATGAATTCTGACCAGTGGTTTCTGAGGAGTTGCGTCCACAAGATTTGCCATTGTATAACAATATGGAAATAATCAAAGTCACATAACTCCCACAAAATTTGACGAATCAAAATGGCGATGCGATATGATCTAGTACTAATGGTGACTAACAATCCTGTAGAATTTCCATGAATTCTGACCAGCGGTTTCTGAGGAGTTGCTCCCACAAAAAACGTGACATACGGACTTACGGACGCACGGACGCAGACCATATCTATGTCCCTCCGTCGCGTTGCGGCGGGGGACAAAAAAAAAGATTTTTAAAATAAATATTGACTTTTAAAAATGTTGTTTTTCCATATTAAAAATATGCTCGGTGTCAATTAAACACTCAAGAATGGGCATATTTTTGTACATGGAGATGCACACAATCGATTAAATTTTATTATATTGGCGGACAATATCATATTAGAGGAAAGTTGTAGGCAGGAAATCTCCTTATAAATGGAAGGATTTATTGTCCAAAATAAACACTAGTCTACCAGAAATTTTATTTGTATAATTTCAGAAATGTTGATCGAAGAAAATATAATCAGGAAACTAACAGACCTTATCAAAAGTTACAAAATACGGAAATTACTGTAAATTTGATTTCTGCATATGCGCATTTTGACAAATTATGTCTCTTCAGTGCAGATCAAATCAAAACATTTGGAAACCCATATACCGAAATATTTGTAAAATCTGACAGAGAACAATACATCGGCAAACGAATACCGAAGCAAGAACGAGGAACGGGGAAATTCTAAAATCATAAATCCAAAATCACGGCAATTCACAGCAACACGAATTGAGACAGTATGACAAAGTCATAACAAATAACCAACGGAAGGGTAAGCATGTCATGCCCTGCATATACAGTACCCGTCACACAGTCAGTGAGGCATTTATGGGTTTGAAAGATTTGTTTGGTAGCTGATTGCTTCATGCTATTAAGATATAATAAAGACAAAACCAATGAAAATTCCCGGTAACTTTTCTAACCCCCCAAAAGTACTAGGTAAAATTTAGAAAGCTTCTGTAAATCTGTTATCAGACAATAATATTGACAAATCGGTACCGCAAACATCTCTAACGATTACGAAACTAAAATTCAACAGTATGATAATCAAGAAAACTCAAAATCTAAAGCACTGACAGGTGAAACCCCGTAAAAACCAAGGGTGACCTCAGGTGTTCCGGAAGAGTAAACATGCCCTGCTTTGTAAACAGCACCCGTCACACTATCAGTCGGTCAATCCAGGGTAAAGTCTGGACTGGGTTGCACAAAGTTAATAGACTATTAAATATTTAATAGTCTATTAAGCTTTAACATTTCCTACTAATTTAATAGACTATTAACTTTTAATAGTCTATTAAGTTTTAATTGAGCTTTGTGCAACCCGGTCCAGAATTCTAGCTGATAGTGTCAGTTTTCATTTATAACACCGACATTTCATATCTATCTATGATGTCGTGGTTACGGCCATAGTATTTCTGAAGGGACGAAAGTGACAAATGCTGAACATTAACCTGGCTCAACACTTTCTGTGACTGTGTTTTTGCTCTTTCCACAAAGTCACAGTATGAACTAGAAGCTCTACAGTAACGAATTTTTTAAATTTACACTCCATATGTTGGGGAAGTATGTATATTGCTGCTGAGAAAGGGAAAGTCCACAATTGTGAAGTCAAAATCATCACATTTGTCATATAACCTAGATTTCTGTTGTATTAGGCCTTGTTAAAACTTTACTTCATACGAATAAAAAAAATGGGTCAGCTAAAAGTGGTGCACAATTTATTCCTGTAGGAATCCTTATTGTTTGTTAAAATAGTTTGAACTCAGCTTATCCAAATTACTTCAATAAAAAGTAAAAAATAAAATTCCAAAGTTACTGTTAATCTAGTTTCTGCAGGTACGTATTTTGACAACTTATGTCTCCTCATTGCAGATCAATTCAAAAATTGTGTAATTAGACACCTTCAAAACGAACTCTCATATCCAAATTCAAAAACAAAATACAAATATAGATTTTATATCTTAAAGAATAATCCTGTAAAATTTTATTTGAAGTTGAGCAATTTGATTTATGCCTCCTTTTTGTGCTCATGGCAACGGACGAAAATTTGAAAAGTCTAACCGCAATAAACTATTCGATACATGTTTGGCATCTTTGCTAATACTTTCATTCAGTTTTGAGTACTTATGTTTTTCGCCTTTGTCCGATTTCATGGAAACGGAAGTCATTTTACAGTCATCGAGAACACAAACCAGTTCCATACATGCATGGCAACAACAAGTAAAATGTCATCCAATGATGAGCACTTTTGATTTTCCCACTACTTTCTGATTCCATAGCAATTACGGCCATTTTTAAAGTCGTAGATATAAATACTACACAGGTACGGCAACCTTTCTATTACATTTCATCCAACTCTGAGATCTTTTGATTGTCACGCCCTTTTTCATTTCCATGGTACATGTAACAGTGGCCATGTTGAAAATTCAAAGACCCAAAAAATATCTAAACCATCTTATCTGCAGCCTCATGACAGCCTCGCAACATCATTTATATGTCTGAACTTTTGGGAAAATTCAATCAGCCTTTAAAACAAAACAATCAGATTATAGCTGTTAAATGTATATATAAAATGCTTTTATTTTAAGATCAAATAAATGTGACCTGGGAAGTTTTGGTAATGTGGTATAGATAGAGTTGGAGCAAAGCATAACTTACTTGAAAATATGTCTATTGTGTCCAATGAAAAGACTAAATCATTTGCATACAGGCATTACTTGGAAGTGTTTTGTCAGGTTAGTAATAAAAGTCCGGTGTCTGAGCCTTTAGTCAATATCAAACATCGTCACACCCGTAAAATCCACTAAATTTGCTTTGTAAACGAAATGTGTTTTATGTATTCTCAATAATTTTTTCTGGAGATGATTTAAGCAATTTCTAACAAAAATATTTTCTCCTGAAAAAATGTTTCCGATGTGATAAACATCACTATTTATAACAAAACACGGTAATGAAAAGCAACTGGAAAGCAACATTCTAAAGGGAAACCCAATACAAATAAGTTAATACCGCACTTACTGTAAATTTTGTTTCTGCATATGGTCCTTTCGATAACTTATGTCTCTTCAGTGCAGATAAAATCTAAATATTTGTAAGACCATAAACTCAAAGATGTTACTGAGTTGAAAACATGTTACACACATTTTTTTTTAACAACAAAGATAAAGTTTTTATTTGGCACATTGCTTGCTGAATTACATATATACACGGTTGTACAGCTTAAACCGTGTATCCCTGTGAATCCTTGCTAAAACAACCAGGGAGATTGTTGACACATATATAATTATATATTATATATAATATATTACACACAAATAACTACCTGAATGGCGAGCCCTTTTCCGATTGCCCTTTCTGGAATAAACTTAATTACTCCCATTTAGACTGATGAGGAATCGTGAAACATTCTCCTTAAAGTTTGAGTTTAAATTATATCAAACAGGATTAGTGACAAATTGATGAGACCTTCTTCTATTATAAAATGAAAAAAATTATATTGACAAGCTTAATAATAATATAATTTTTTACATTTTTCTCTTATTTTTTGGAAATGCCTGTACCAGCACTATTGCGCTTGACAATTTTGCGGTGGGTTTGCACCGCACCTCCTTCTTGTTTTTCCTGTTTGTATTTCGGCTCTTGTTTTGTTGTTATCCTTGTTTTCTTTTTTCCAGGAGTACAAATATACCCTCTTTATACAAATATTGTTTTTTTTATCCTGCAATGGTAGCTTTTACTATACACATAAAGCCCTACGTATATTCCCTTGCTGTATCCTGCACAGCCGTATCTTGTACACTATACAGGATATCGATTTAAGCCACGCCCACTTCCGGTATTTATGGACACATAGAAATCACCAAAAATCATTTTTTTATTATATTTTCCATAAAATAATGTTGTTTAATGTATTGCAGGATAAAAAAAAAATATATAATTAGTGTCTTTTAGATATCAAATGTATTTGTACTCGGAACGAAACAGATTGAAATGCTCGCCAAAGGCTCGCACGTCAATCTGTTTCTAAGCCTCGTACAAATACAGTTGATATTTAAAGACACTAACTATATATTGTCTATTTAATTTCCTATGCAATATTATTATGTGCGTAATAAAAAGCAGACTTTTCCAATAAAAGTCGACCCAATAAAAATTAAATCAAGATCGACCAGGTAGTAGGAAACACCTAAAATGGCCAAAAATTACAATCACATACCACAATCTACTAGGGAAAACAAGAAAAAAAAACAATAAGAGGAAAACAAGTTAATCAATCTAAATTCAAAATATTTACAAGATTGATTGATTGATATGGGATTTAATGTCACTTTCAGCAGTATCTCAGGTATCTCATGATGGTCAATTTTAGTGGTGGAAGAAGCATGAGTGCCCGGGGAGAAAAACCTACCTTGGACAGGTAACTTACATACCTTTTTACGATTGTATGTTGAGTGCACCCTTTTTGTAAAGATTTACA
The DNA here is from genome assembly GCA_002080025.1 of Modiolus philippinarum. Taxonomy (NCBI): domain Eukaryota; kingdom Metazoa; phylum Mollusca; class Bivalvia; order Mytilida; family Modiolidae; genus Modiolus; species Modiolus philippinarum. The sequence goes on from MJUU01029108.1 coordinate 54,833, forward strand.
AGAAGAAGGTGGAAGTTGGAAGGGACAATCAGGGAAACGAATTTTCATTGCCACTAGAAAAGTGGAGAAATAGGTATGGGCAGGAAAATTAAGTTTTCTATACGATCCTCAGTAAGTCTGCTGTAGTATCGAGAAATAGAAGAAGCCTTCATACTTAATTAAGCTACATACAGTTGGTCTACAATGGTTTGTAGCCAAGCTACCCTGCATGGAAAGAACATTTCCCTCTCCACCTAACAGGTTCAGGTACCGGATTGTACTTTTTAAGATGATTAATACAAAAGTCTATAAATGTTAATAACAACGGCAGTAGAATACCGAAGGAACAAAGCACAAGGTTACACAAATCACAGTCCAGAGATAAGGCAAAAGCAAGAACACCAAAAGACGGAAGACCAAAGACACCACATGCCCACAAAACATACGAACATTACATATACAACACAAAAAACTAAAGCACTAACAGTGTGAACTCTCAATAAACAAGAGTGACATCAGGTGCTCCGGAAGGGTAAGCATGTCCTTCTCTGTGCACAGCACCCGTCACACTAAATAAAATGTGATAATAGTAAAATAAAATGTTTGAATAAACAAGCAATTAGTTTGAAATCTTAGACAAATATGATAAACAAGAGGAAAGCTGTCAATGTGACAGCAAACCGGGTTTTCTTTTACATGGACAGTATATCTTACACATAGGTTGACCCTGAATATTTGAAATGTACTTACAATTTTCATTAAGTTTCAATGTTAAACCTTCCATCAAAGTAGCCTATTTCTGAAAGTTCAGCAACTTGGATTTTAATCAAAAATGAAAATAAAACTGTGCACACCTATCATGCCTATGATACAGGTACAAATGATCTGCATTATAAAAACTTTCTGTCTATTAAACTGTAGGAGATTTGTTTTGGACAAATGGGGTATTCTATTGGTACATATTTGACCTTAAAATGACTAAGTTCAGCACTGGTAATTTTGGCATTATTCAACAAAAATCAAAATCAAAGTACCATGCACACCTTTAATATATGTACAACTGATCTGCAAATTAAAAACTGCCTATGTCTAATACTGTAGGAGATTTGCTCCGGACAAAAGGGGATACCCTATTGTTAAACATTTGACGTAAAAATGACTGAGTTCAACAACTGATATTTTTTACATAAATTATCAAAAATCAAAATCAAATTACCATGCACACCTTTGATATATGTACAACTAATCTGCAAAATAAAAACTTCCTATGTCTTATACTGTAGGAGATTTGCTCCGGACAAAGGGGTACCCTATGGTTAAAAATTTGACATAAAAATGACTAAGTTCAACAACAGATATTTTTAACATACATTATTAAAAATCAAAGTCAAAGTACCATGCACACCTCTGATATATGTACAATTGATGTGCAAAATAAAAATTTCCTGTCTCAAATACTGTAGGAAATTTGCTCCGGACAAAGGGGGTATCCTATTGTTAAAAATTTGACGTAAAAATGACAGATATTTTTTACATAAATTTTCAAAAATCAAAATCAAAGTTTGATGCACACCTCTGATATATGTACAATTGATGTGCAAAAAAAAAACTCCCTGTCTCAAATACTGTAGGAGATTTGCTCCGGACAAAGGTGGTACCCTATTGTTAAAAATTTGACGTAAAATGACTAAGTTCAACAACAGATATTTTTTACATAAATTATCAAAAATCAAAATCAAAGAATCATGCACATGTTTGATATATGTACATTTGATCTGCAAAATAAAAACTTCCTGTCTCAAATACTGTAGGAGATTTGCTCCGGACAGATGATGTACTCATTTGGCAGCCGCCCGCCCGCCCGCACACCGCCCGCCATTTTCACCATTTTAATAACCGGATGATAAGTACAACAAACTCTTCATGATAAATGAAAGTATGGAGCATATCCGCATGAGACAAAGTCTCTACAAATACATGGTCAAAAGAAACAAAGGAATAACGTTTTTTTTTTTCGTTGGTCCTCATCTTGGAATCACCATGATGCCTTCAACCAAGAGCTTTGCTCATTCCTAATAGTAAGTTCAAGACGGCTCCTAGCACCGGTTTGAGCGGAATTCTTTGCTAAATGTCGAAGAAGGCTACATCCATGTCTTTTCTGGTCATGGAGGTTGGATTGTCAAAAATCATTAATTAAACTTACAAAGTGCTCTTAAAATCACTGTCATCCGTTGCTCGACAAAAGCACTGATGTCTTAAGGTAGTGAACGATTACAAAATGTAGACGGAAAAGGACACCCATAAAGATCGTAAGAAAAATAATGGAATGTTGGCCTTTTAAACAGGTGGTCAGAATTAAATTTCGAAATTACAAAACTAAATGCCAAAACTAAAGTATAATAGTATATCCATATGCGAAATTCTCTCACGAACAAGTACACCATAACTCTAATAGAAAGATAGCATACATCTCTCGCACGGGGAATCTTTTTTACGGACTCTACACTGCAGGAGACACAAAATTTAATCGTAAATAATAACAAAATACCGAAGTTATTATGAATTTAGTTTTTTGCATATGCGCATTTCGACATCTTATATTTTACGAAAGGATATAGAGTAAATGAACATCAGACCATAACACATATCTTAACTCCAACTGCAATAATTTTGATGAGCTGTATTGCCATTTCGGAAATTAATTCCTCTTCAGCAGCACTAGAATCCAGACATAGGAAATCCATAATTTCAAAATGTTTAAAATGCATAAAACCAAACGAAATAATCAGTAATATCAAATATAGCTAAGGCCAAAACTACGACGGAGGGAGTTAAACGTTAGGTTTTAAAATTTATGAAAAATTAAATAATTGAAATTGAACAAAGTGTGCACATGAGATATTATCTCATGAACAAGAACACCATGTCTAAGAAAAATAAAAATCATACATCTCTAACACTGCATTAAAAGACAAACTCCTGTATTAAATATTTTACGATAGGATATGGAGTAAATGAACATGATAAGTTGGACTTTTTTCTAGTTTGATTTTTACTGTGAGTCTTTTTGTGTATTTATTTTTAGCCATTCACCACACATAGGGGGAGGGTTTGGATCCAAGAAAACGAGTTTAACCCCACCGCAATTTTTGCGCCTGTCCCAAGTCAGGAATATGTTGGTCATTGGCTTGTCCATGTCTTCTTATAAAATTTTAGTTTCTTGATATTTGGGTTATTGGTTGTGGTATGTTTCCATTGATTTATTCACTTTTTTACCTTTTCGGGACCATTTAGGGCTTACTATATGGTGTGAGGTTCATCACTGTGTTGAAGACCATATGGTGACCCCTAGATGTTTTGTTTTTTGTCGTTTTAACCTGGATATGGGATGTTGTCTCCTTGACATTTACCCCATTTCCTTTCTTTTTTCATATGAGACTATAACACATATGTAAACTCCAACCGCAACAATTTTAATGTCTCTTCAGTGCAGCTCAAATCAAAATTTGGAAGTCCATAAACTGAAATATGTGTAAAAGCTGATAGAGAACAAATCACCAAAAGAATCTAAAAAGAAAGCCAAACTCAGCTAAGGACAGAGCTATGCAAGAGGGAGATTTAATTTTAATGCTTTATTTATTCAACGAGGATTACAAACAGCCCGAAGACTACAAAGTTGCTACAAAGTTGCTCTACTGAGATACTCCTTAGGTTTTAACAAAATTTTCTTAAATTTAAATATTGCAAGTTTTAAAATAAAATCGGTTTTTTGGGCCAGCACCAATGTACTGGCTACTGGGTTGGTGAATACCCTCGGGGACTAACAGTCCACCAGCAATGGCATGAGATGTGGGCACTTAAATAAGGTGGTCAGAATCAGATTTCGAAATAACGAAAATAAATGCCATAACTTTAATGCATATGAGAAATTCTCTCATTAACAAGTACACCATAACTGAAATGTATAGAGAGCATACATCTCATCTCCCGCACGGGGAATCTTTTTTACGGACTCCACATGCAGGAGAGACAAACTCCAGTATTTATGTACTCATGCATTTTGTCCACTGTAACTGGCATTTAAACCATTGATAAAATGCCCATTATGTTCTTTACAAACTTTGAACTCAAATAGGTTGTATATCCCTTTAGTATCCCTGTAGTAGAGATATAATAGATGAAAACTTAGGCAAAAGTGAGAAAGGTGAAGTTCTCAACTGAAAAAAAAAAATAAAATAAAATAGAATAGAATAAAAATGAAATAAAATAAAATAAAAAGAAGATAAGATAAAAAAAAATAAAATAAAATAGAATAAAAATAATATAAAATAAACAAAAACAATCATTCAAGACACGGCAATTCAAATTAACAAATCCAGACAACATGACAAAGACAGAACAAATAAACAAAAATAAACTAAACATAAGCACTAGCATTGTAAACTCCTACAAAAACTAGATTTATAATCAAATAGTTCCGAATGTAATACAGGGGAACCCGTCACGTTGCCAATGAAAAACTCATTTTGTAATTGTTGGTGTTCGTCATTTCAGTTATAAATAAACAAATAAAGGGATATGGAGTAAATGTTCATGGGACAAAATCCCTATAAATACGTGATAAGATTATCACGTATTTATAGGGATTTATAGGGAAATATCCAAGTCTGGATATTTCAAAATATTCTCTGTGACTTGTGAACCGACCTGTAAAACCATGGTATGGACTGTAAAATTCTGCCACAGTAGTAAAGCACACCCTTTGTTCATAAGTTTCCGAGAAGGTAATTTTGCTCTAGTGACAAAATCGCTAAACGATCTACAGGTATGGTAATAGTGAATGATTTTTGAATTGAAGATACCATTTGGTGGGTATGTTGGAATATTTGTTCTCAAAAACGAGAAGTTCACTATTTAAAAGTTAATCAATACTCTTGTCGTAAAGTAGGCATATCAATTAATGTCAGATAGAAGCACAATCAATACAAAATACCGAAGTTACTATTAATTTATTTTTAATTTATTATTAACAACTTATGTCTCATCAGTGCAGACAAAACCAAACATTTGGAAGTCCAATTGGGAAAAAATAAGATTTTTTGGTCAAAGGAACATAACTCGAGTCAAAATCGAAAGACCACGCGCAAAAACTACAAAAAATTCCATTCCAAACAGTAAATCCAAAAAATTCCATAGATCCGATTGTAATAAAACTCGCAATGCAGATATGCTTTATAGAAAATTACCACCATATGAAATGTTTAAAAAATTTAAGTATATTATTCCACAATGAAATATCATTTCAAACAAAAGGTCACAGATTTCCGTACGGAGAGTTATCTAAGCTGATTTTTACTGATATGCCTACGTAAAGTTATGTTTTGAAATGTCAATATTTCTCCATGAAGAGGTTCAGTCTATGTTTCATGGTGATTCAGTGTTTTTTTTTAATTTCAAGTTCATTTGCTATACACGATAAAGATGGCTATCCTTAGATTCAGGTTTTTTCAATGAATGAAAATCATTTCTACAACGGAAACTGCATTTAAAGGACCCGGCCAGCTTATTGTCTTTTTTTCCTTCACTGGCTATTTTATGAAACTGGTTTCATATGAATAAAAAGGCAAAATGGGGCTTAAAGGGGCGTACAATTAGTCACCATAGGTATCATTGTCCTTCGAATCTGACAAATATATCATCAATAAAAAAATCTTTCATTACCATGGCATCTATCTAGCTTCTCCCTACACATATTTGTTGGATTCAGTGTGTGTTGTTTTAACAAAACAAGCTCTATCTCCTAAGTAACAAAATAGGAAGTTACTGTCGGACTCATTGTGTGTTGTTTTAACAAAAGCTCCATCTCCTAAGTAACAAAATAGGAAGTTACTGTTGGATTCAGTGTGTGTTGTTTTAACAAAACAAGCTCCATCTCCTAAGTAACAAAATAGGAAGTTACTGTCGGATTCAGTGTTTGTTGTTTTAACAAAACAAGCTCCTTCTCCTAAGTAACAAAATAGGAAGTTACTGTTGGATTCAGTGTGTGTTGTTTTAACAAAACAAGCTCCATCTCCTAAGTAACAAAATAGGAAGTTACTGTTGGATTCAGTGTGTGTTGTTTTAACAAAACAAGCTCCATCTTCTAAGTAACAAAATAGGAAGTTACTGTCGGATTCAGTGTGTGTTGTTTTAACAAAACAAGCTCCATCTCCTAAGTAACAAAATAGGAAGTTACTGTTGGATTCAGTGTGTGTTGTTTTAACAAAACAAGCTCCATCTCCTAAGTAACACAATAGGAAGTTACTGTTGGATTCAGTGTGGGTTGTTTTAACAAAACAAGCTCCATTTCCTAGGTAACAAAATAGGACGTTACTGTAAATTTAGCTTCTACAACTTATGTTTCATCGGTGCAAATCAAAAAATTAAAACATCTTAGTTATATAGTTTGTAGTTGTCGCGGAATTTATCTCGTTTTTACTTCAAAAACTACCAGATAAAAAGACCATTATAATAAAGCCCGAAAAATATGTAAAAAAGGACTTTTTATACAATACTTATGTTGTCAGATAGAACAAACTTGTACATGTATGTTTGAAAAGTAATAAATTTGAATCTTGTTTTTTTCATTTTAATTTAGTCACAAACAAGAGCTGAGTGGCAGTTGGTATTTTATGTTGCGGCTGCAATATTAACATTTGGAGCAGTGTTTTATATAATATTTGGACAGGGAGAGCTACAAACTTGGGCAAGGAAAGTCGATGAAGGTTTCAATCACGGTGGGCAAGTTGGATCAAAATGCTACATCTGAAATGAACAATGGAATAGATAAAATATAGATCTTTTTGTTTAGCATTTGTAATTTTGTTTTTTTTTCAATTGAGAATTGGAATAGATATCAAACGTCATTTTAGATTGATGTTGTCGTCAATTTCGATCTGGTTGTTCAACTAGACCAACTAAATTCCTGAAACGTGATGAAATATTGATTGAATATTTGCAATAATATCATCTTGCTGTAGACAGTAAGATCACTTTGGTGTAGACAAAATACAAATGCAACGGTATAATTATACAACTGAGTACACATGTGACCACACACAAAACTAATTTTTGTGCTATCGAATTTGAACCAGATATCATGGAATTAGCATTCAAAACAATTTCAGCAGTTTGCCATTCCATCTCATCACAAATTTGCATGCAACATTTATTTTAATTTTTCTTAACACGTTTATTGGAAATACAACGTGTGCTGTTTTTAAAGCATTCAGTGTACGTTTTTTAAAAAAAAATTGTATACTATGATGGATGCTGTTTGTTAAGCAGACTTGTCTATGAACCCATAAACCGGTTTAACCCTACCGCTGGCTGTTGCCAGTGCCGGTACCAAGTCATGCAGTAAATGAACATCAGATCATAACACATATGTTAACTCCAACTGCAGTAATTTAAATGAGCTGTATGGCCATTTCGGAAATTAATTCCTCATCAGCAGCACTAGAACCCAAACAAAGGAAAGCCATAATTTCAAAAACTCCAAAACTGTTGTTGAAAATTGTTCATTGAGCGCCATTTTCAAAATTGCTGCCAAAAAAGGCGGAAAAATTCAACATTGTCCGATTTCAATAAAATTTGGTTTCCAAGTAGATATTGATGTTGCGAATTCAAAACAGGTGTTGAAAATTGTTCGTTGACTGCCATTTTCAAAATGACCGCTTCAAAAAGCGGGAAAATTCAACATTGTCTGGTTTCAATGAAATTTAGTTTGCAAATAGGTATTAATGTTGCGATTTCAAAACCCATGTTAAAAATTGTTCGTTGACCAACATTTTCAAAATGGCAGCTAAAAGGGACGGAAAAAATGCAACATTGTCGGATTTTAATGAAATATGGTTCCCAAATAGGTATTGATATTGCAACTTCAAAACTGATGTTAGAAATTCAACATTGTCGGATTTTTATGAAATTTGATTCACAAATATGTATTGATCTTGCAACTTCAAAACTGATGTTAAAAATTCAACACAAATATGTATTGATCTTGCAACTTCAAAACTGATATTAAAAATTATTTGTTCGTTGAATGCCATTTTCAAAATAACCACCGAAAAAGGCGGGAAAATTCAACATTGTCCGATTTCAATAAAATTTGGTTTCCAAATTAATGTTGCGACTTCAAATCCGGTGTTGAAAATTGTTTGTTGACTGCCATTTACAAAATGATGTCTCGACTTCAAAACTGTTGTCGAAAGTGGTCCTTAGCGAGAACATTTTTTTCTTCAAAAAAGCCCATCAAATACATATAGTAAAACATGATCAGACTTTAATGCAGTTCAAGATATTGGTGGTGTTCGAGCTAACAAATTTTGAGAGATTGAAGTTCTTGATTGTGGCAAACGATAGCCAGGTGAGCGATACATGCTCCTAGGAGCCCCTGGTTAGACTGACGGTACGGTTGACACTTACCTAAAACTCTTAAGGAGGATTGCTGTTCATATTCTGGTATTTCTGTCAGATTTTCGGAATCCTCGGGTTTTATCAACTTAAATGCACTATAATTTTTTGCCCATTGACCACCTTATTTTTTACCATATTTTCATTGTATACATCTTTGTGAGCATTCTGTAAAAAATCATTGAATTCTGTTTATTCTATCACACTCATCCTTGGTCAAACCGTGCTAATGTTAAAAATTCAGAAAAAAACTTGTTTATTAGAAATCCTATCTATTTTCAAATGGAGTAGCGAACCCTCTTCAAGGTTTTATACATAATGTTAACGCACGTAGTAAACCCTTCTTAGAAATTTTGTACAAAATTTTTGCATTTCCTACAAAAATATCTAACTGCTTCTTTCTTTTTGTCTTTTAATTAAAAACGACTAATAAGTAGAAATATTGATTGCATGTAAACTAATGAAGCAATAGGTGCTAGAACATAACGTTAAAAACTTGAAATTTTAAAGACATAAATCAGATTTCATTTTTTAAGCATTTTGTATTTTTTGATTTGGAAATTAAATGTGATGTTTCACAAATAGAGTGAAGTTCATGTGTACTCTTGCAGGAAACCTAGTGGTATTTATAACAAAATACCGAAGTTACTGTGAAGTCTGTTTCTGCATATGCGCATTTAGACAACTCATGTCTATTTAGTGCAGATAAAATCTAAGCATTTGTGAGTCCATCAACCAAAATAAGTCTATAAACTGATAGACAGCAAATAACCAGTAAGATCGAAATAGAAAAGCTAAAATCAGCTAATGACAGGGCTTTGCAAGAAGGAGATACTCCTTAGTTTCAAATAAAATTTTCTAAAATTTAGATATTCTATATAAAATCGGGTTTCGGGCCAGCACTGAAGTACATTATATTTGCCTTTTTTCATTTTTTGTAGCATTCGTGTCTTCGTTCTATATAATTTGTTAAGAAATCATATTAAAGATTCTTCACCTTAGCTGATTTTGGCTTTACATTTAGATCATATTGGTTATTTGTTCTCTATCAGTTTTTGAACATCTTTGATTTTATGGTCTTCAAAACGTTTCGATTTTATCTGCACTGAAGAGACATAAGTTGTCGAAATGCGCATATGCAGAAATTAAATTTACATTAACTTCGGTATTTAGTTATTTGCAACCACAACAAACTCTCTTCAATACCACGGAAAGGCATCATAAAACAACAGCCTGTTTTTTATTTACTGGGTACCCTAGCTACATAAACTCATACAGCGGTATATTGCTGAGTCTTCCAATTCACACCAACAGAAATTTCTAACCGCCTGACTCCATTTATGTCTGCAGTCAATGACTGCTTCAAGATATATT